>JAVQJZ010045501.1:0-68309 GCA_036025355.1 Leiopotherapon unicolor | reverse complement strand
ACCAGGATGTTGAAAATGAGCTAAACTGAAGTTACCCAGCAATCGAACCTTTCACACCCTAAAAAGGATGTTATTATGTTATTAGCCAACACATTTTAAAAACACATAATAAAAAGTTGAAATGTAACGTTAGCGGGCAAACGTTTTGTGTAACAGATTGAACCACTTAATGTTTGTTAATTAACTTAGTGAGACGTTTTTAAACAAGAGATGCCTTGTTTCATATCATTTTATGACAACATAAATAATCAGAAGAGAGCATCTTTAAGTAGTGAAAACAACCTTAGTTTTGACTTTTCATTGAAGAAAATGAAGCACAGCGCGGCGTCCGTGCTGCTCTGTTAACCATTAACAGTGGACGCTGAGGTCTGTGGGACTTTTATGTGCACAAACACACTGTTGTTTCTCAGGCTGTCTGCGGCCCCCGCTGATGAAACGGCTGTGTGTTTTGATAACGGCTCAGAAAAAAAGAAACCCCTCTATCCTCTCTCTGAGTATATTTTCTCTGGGTTTTCGTCCACCTGAAGCTCCATCACGAGAGGGTTCAGGAGGGTCCCTCGACAGGAAGCAGGGGTCTTTTTTTTTTTTTTCGCAGGATGCATATTAAAGCATCCTACGCATCTGGTGGGATAAGCACTGGGGATTGCAGGGACTCCCCTCATGAACAGGATGACGACATTGTATTCATTGTTTGCCTTTTTTTCCTCTTTTTTTTTCCACTAGCCCTCCCTCCCGTTCAAACCCCCAAATTAAATTGTCTGCTAAGTACTGCTGACTAAACAAGATTTAAAGCTGCTCGGACATGTTCAGGCAGGATGTTTTATCATTAAAAAGTGTCTGAGAAACACATTTTCTGGTTAACAGATTGTTTCTCTTTATCTTGTCTGACCTGTCTTTGGTTCAGCTTTGGCATAATGCAGCATCTGAGTGTTTTCAGGCCTCGGCCATGTTTGATGAGCTTTGCAGAGCACACCCACTCAAATATTGATAATGTGCTCTTCAGAAGACACATGCAGATTTTTTTTGTCAAACTGCCTCGCTTACAAGAATAAAAAAACACTTAAGGAGACAGAACTGGAGCATCTGGTGACAAGTGGGACGTACTCAGAGTCCATTAAAAATGCAGGTGTCACATATCTGTCTGCTGATTGCGAGCATGCACCAAAGCAAAATGCCATCTAGAAATGAAAGATTTTTTTGGATGTAATGTGTTTTTTTAAAGGATATAAATTAGGACCAATAAGTTAATTGAATTAGAAGATAAGGCCCGTCCCTGTTTGTCTCCACAGCTGCGCGCGTCCTCGTCGTGCTCACAGGACTCACAATAGGCTGTTTATTCAGCGATCTATAGGCCGTCCTTGGGTTTTTATAATCGCAACAACGCTGAAAATTGAAGATGAGCAAACAGCTGCGTGTGTGCAAAGCTTCTGTTTTCACCTGCGGGCTAAACTGTGACTATTACAAGCCCGTACTCCCACCCAACCTTAATAATCAGGTTTGAACGGCTGAAAGACACACATGCTGCGAGATCGAGAAAAAGCGATAAAGGCGCACGCAAGTTCTGCCTCGTCCTGATCAACGTGACAGAACTAAAAAAACCTCCAACACAACAAGACGATCACAGTAACACAGGCGAGCAGAGCGTCGATATGGATCTGCTGCAGCATCTACCTTCATTTTAAAGAGACTGTTAAACTGACCTATTAGCCTTGACAGCGAGGCTCTCATTTTCACACCCGGGCGATAAATACTTAAAAGTTAAACGTTGGTTTAAACGACGATGCACACAGGCAGCACCCACACAGTGAAAAGAAAAACCTCAAAAAGACATTCGACTTAATTATCGGTTTGCTGACTGCATGAAAACAACAACAGAGCGTCGTGGAAACACGGCTCATTGTTCGAGGCTCTCTAATTCCACGTCAGGCCGTGCCAGGCTACAGTTGGTCGGTGCCAACTGCGGCGGGACACATGCGGGGGGCAGGATCAGGCGGGCCGGCCAGCAGAGGGACTCAAAGCATCCGATTGGACCATCTGTGCTCCGAGAATACAGATGGACCCCTCTCTCTCTCTGCACATTAAACCCCACATCAGACACTTGCATGCTTCAATTTTCTCCTCAATGAATGGAAAGTAATAGCAGCAACCAACCCCCTCGACATCCCCTCCGACCCCTCCACCCCACCCAAGTTCTCCCCCCTCCCATCCCGAATTAAAAGTGAGGAGACTCAAACGTATAATCTTCCCCCGCTCATTCACTCTTCTCCCACCAATCTGGGTGAATCATTCAGAAGAAGAAAAAAAATAAAAGAGAGACTGGGCTCGGGACCGTGGGGGGATGCCTCCGCGCTGACCCCGTTTCAGCCCCCCCCCCACTACCTCCCTCATTCAAGGCAGGCGCAGGGCACGGAGACAAAATGAATTGGTTCCTGGGGCAAAGGGGGTGCACCAATCAATGTTCATTCAACCCCTCCCCAACATCCATTTTCAGGCCCTGGCACTTCCTGGCATTGCTCTTTTTTTGGGGGGTGGACTGGGGGGGTGTATTGATCACAGAGGTCCGAGTCACTATTTAGCTGGGAGGCTTTTCTTTCCACTGTGAAGGTTTGTAATGGATGTGAGCGCTAATTGGAAACTCATGCAAAATGCACGTCTGGAATCCCCTTTTTTTAACCCCCCCCCCTTAATATTTAACTAACAGTGACTGAAAAAAAGCAAACGTAGGAAATTGTTTTATTGCATATTGTTTTGCAAACATTTGTCGGTGAAAGGTTTTGCGAGAAAAGGGGCCGAGGTTCAAGCCGCTCACGTCACCCACTTGATAGCTGTGTTTGAACTCACCGTGACAAAGACTTCTTCCTTCAAAACGAGGCCGAGAGCGGGTGAATGCCTGACTGTGCGTGTACAAAGGGCAGCACTGTCACTTGTGGCAGACTGTCACACTCGGAGGTGAAAAGGCCAACAGGGCGCAGCAGCAGAGCTTTACTGTATGTAGGTACGGGATTACTGCCCTGCGAGAAAAAATGTGGCTAAAGTGCCAGTAAAAGGGTTAGTGATTGCAATAAATGCACAGCTGCCTAATTCCCCTTGGCTTACAAAGGAACTGTATCAAATCCGAGCCATGACAATCCATATTCATGGACAATCTGGGCTTATTATCGCCATTTATCCACGAGGCTCGCAGCCTGTTTCGCAGTACAGAAATCTCTCAATGGGTTTAAGTGTTATCATTAAGCTGTTAGCCGCTCACATTATCCCCGTTGTAGTTTGGAGCAGTCTGTGACCTCAGCTGGGTCCTCCCTTGTTCCTGGAGCAGATGTTAAAAAAAGAGAGAGAGAGAGAGAGAGACCCCCTCCCTCCCAAACTACCTCCCCGTTCGGATTGTACACACAGACACACACCGTCCCACTGCGCCTCCTCCCTTCGCCCTGGCATCTAATTAGGCCTACAGCACAAAGACTCCCAGATGTCAGCGTCCTCCTGGCCTCCTTTGATTATATCCTTTCCACCCCACTGGCTGGCTCGCCGACTGGCTGGACGGCCGGCTGTGGGGTGGAGGGGGCAGTGTGTGCGTGTGTGTGTGTGTGTGTGTGGGGCTATAGGCGTCGACGCGTGTCACTCCGCGTAGGTCAACAGTGAACCAGTTTAACATATCAGTAATTGCTTTTGGTGTAAATCACGTGGGAATGTGGAGGGAGGGAGGACAGTCCTGAAGAAAGAGGCGCTCAGGTCGTCATAAAAGTCAGCAAAAGAGCGTTTAAACATGACAATGAAAGGTGCCGTTCCTCTTAAAATGATTCACTGAAACACAAGAAAGAGTCACTGGAGGAAATAATGTTTGGTATTACTTTTATCTCTGGATCAACGCGTAGTCGGCAAACTGGTTCTGGTTGAACCAGTGTGCCACCTCGTATTTAAAACAACATTTATCACAGCCGACAGTCACTTAAGTCATTTCCTTTCAAACTGAGCAAAACAATAAACACGAGTGATGTACGGACAGTCAACAGGTTTGTCAGCTGGCCTGCTTTTTTTCACAGACGTCAGCTTTCGACGGCCTGTCAGGTTTCTGTGCTCCTGTGAGCGCTGAATACTGAACGGATGGGACGTTGATTACCGGTTCTGTGAGAGATATTGAATAAATGCCTCAACAATGCTCACCGGTCTGCAGGGTTCAAGCAGAACCGCGAATACACACACCACCTTTTCTCCCCTTTCCCACACATTTTTAATGGACAAAATGACGAGAACACACTCCTGACGGTGTCATGATCGGAGCCATTAATAGATGATGAATTTGATAATGATTTTTTCCAGCCTAACTCAGAAGATTTGAAAAACAGGGAATTACACTGATCTTATTCTCACTGATATTTTGTGAAACTATTTAATGGGTTTTATCCACTTGTGTAACTCCTTTTAAATGTCTGAGCTGAGCGCATTCACTGATGACAGACAAATTGTCTTGCTGGGTGTTGAAGGGCGAAGCACAGAGCACATTTGGCAATATCTACATTTCTAATAATCCCATAGGCAATATGACGAACATTATGTTTGCACTGGAAACAAATGTATGTTATTTAAAAATGTGAAGTGAAGCCAGTTGTGAATATTTTGGAAACTGAGCGTTGTTTCGGCTTGTTTAAATGTCTAAGGTCGGAGTTTTCTTGCATTTCATTGCCTGCTTTTATCTGAATGCCCCTGATATCTGGCTCTTAATGTGTTTGCTTAATCTTTATCACTTCCTATGCATCCACTGCCTCATCCCTCGCGCTCTCTGTACCCTATGGAAAATGGTGTCAGTGTTTTCTATGTCAGGTCTGGGCAATCAGGCACAAAGCTATAATCCATTTTAATCATTTACTCTCAATTTCCTATAACCCCCCTCTCTATCTCTGCGTCCAAGGGAAGCCGTGGGCTCCACTTCCTCTCCTAATCTTCAGCGGAAAGGGACCAAACCAAAATACAATCTAAACATAGGCCGTATTTCATCTGATGCAATCCACTTGCACAATTAGTCATTACAAAGCCAGGCTGAAAGACAGGCTGATGTTTCTGTGCCATTAAAGACGGAGCGTTTCACATCCTGTTCGCTGATTGGACAAGTTCCTTACACACTGAATAACCCGAGGGCGTTCAGAAGTGGGCGCAGAAGGAGACTGTGTCATGTTTAGAAATGTAACATCAATTCTGGGCGAAAACGTTGCTGCGCGTGATCTGATGTCGTGTCAATACGCCGCGGCTCAAAAGATCGGCAGTGGATGGAGCACGTCATGTTGATGTGTGGGGATGTTTGACAAGCGCAGTCACGCCGCTGAGTTTTCAGACGGGGTGTAACAGATGTAGCCCGGAGCGAGCTTCGGGACGCTGTTTGGGAAGTGCGGTTGCATAAGTAGGTTTGTGAGGCGCGTAAACAGATCTGACCTGAAAAAAAAAGTGGCATAAATAGGATTCAGCCTCGATGTGGACTGAGCCAGTAGCTGCACTTAGCAGGCCCGAGGTTATCGCACCAGCAGATCTGATGCTGCGGGTGTCAGGAGGTGATTTGAAAGGCTTGCTGTGGCTCTCATCAACCCTCATCAATATTCACATTCACAGCAAGAGTGCAAGAATTTCTCTCTGTTTGAAATACAGAGCAGAAGGAAATAATGAAATGAAAAACACAGAAGCTAATCCATCTAAAGGTACTTTGATAAGGTAATTCAGTAATCTTCAAAAGATATTAAACAAAAAAAGAAAAGAACTGAATGTGAGTTTCTGACCCCGACATATTTTGGCAGATTCTCTCTGTTACATTTTCTCTCTTATTTGTTCAAACTTTTCCTTTAATTTGTCCTGTATAGTTGTATATTTCCTTTCATTTGGTGCTCTATATTTGCAGCAATAATCTTTTTTTCAGATGAGGTAAATTCAAAGTGAGATTTAAGGGACATCCCCACTTCTTCTAGCTGTGACATAAAACAGTAAAAAGGTACTTTTCTGATTTTCATGGTGTATTTTAACACAGTTATCTCTGCTTCAGTTACGTAGGACAGGATTTTTCCACGCATACACGCAAACGGCACTGCAAGTTGCACGCACAGGCTCTCTGACCCCCGAGGCGTCCATCTGCTGACCTTTGACCCCGTCCTCACCGATGAGGAAGTGCTTTGCTTACTCTGTGCGCCGCAACAGCGAGCCTAAAGCCCGAGCTCTTTGTAAAGGAGTAGTATGCGTGAAGTGAAGTGTTTATCTTCGGCCGCGGCCACAGCCAGCCCAGGTCGGACTGGTTCCCAGCGCTGTTTGGAGAAGCCTAGAACAACAAAAAGGGGCTGAAGCTCGGGCTTTGGGGCTGGGCTGGAGGGCGGGATGCACGGGTGACGCTGAGAGCAAACTGTAAGATCTATCTGGAGCTCTGAGATCCCCGGAAATCTGCCTGGGCCCGAGGAGAGGCCACGCTTGCTCTGCTGTGCCGTGTCATAAGGAAGGCGCTGCGATAGAAACTGAAAGAAGGCAAAGTTAGAAACAGAGCCTGAGCGTGCTGCCTCTGCCGCTCTCCACTTGGACTCTGATCTCGTGTAAAAGGTGAAAGCTCTTCGAAACGTGACCGACCGGACATGAGAGCTATCTCTTTGTTGACTTTCTCCCTCCTCCCTCTTTTCCCTCCCCTCCCTCCCCCCGCAGGGCTTCCCAGGTGTGCAGGTTGCCGCAGGGCAGAGGGACCATGAACAGACACCTGGAGCGGAGGGAGCAGTTAAAGAGGTTGTCTCTCGACAGCGGCCTGCCGGTAAGTCAGCACAGCGAGCACTCAGTCAGGAAGCAGACGGTGTGGGATGGCCTTGCTTTGTCTCCCTGATCTACTGCTGCTTCAAGGGCTTCATCCCTAAAAGAAATGCTCAGCAATCAATTCTTTAAGTTTCTTGGAGCTTAAAATATCTCCAGCTGGAGGGTGATTTTCCGAGAAACAGATGTCTATTTAAAGATTTTAACTTCCCTCCTCTAATGTGGATGCTTACGCTATCAGAGCTCTGAAAGAAGTCAGAAGTTAATGGTGTTTTCTGGTAATTGATGTTGTCTTCAGGACTGTGTGTCACCGTTTGGCCTGCGTTTCCAGCTGCAGGTGGCGCTCTTTTGTCTCCCTCCCTCTGACCGTCCACTCACTCCAACTTATGTTTTGTTTATTCCGTCTGCCTGGGGGATGAAAAATGCTTCACTTCCTGCCTTCGGGCAAATATTTCCCAAGAAAGGTCCTGCTCGTGTCAAGTGTTTAGCACAGGAAGACCCGTGTTAAAACCCCTCTTGTGAATGACTTTGTGTTCCATCAATCAGACGAGAAGAAACAGAAAGAAAATCATAAAACTGCCACAGATGCTGTGAGATAGAAATTAAAGAGCACACACGCACACACAGACACACACACACACACACACACACACACTTCCACGTGTCAGGCAGCAGGGAGAAAAAACAGCCTCCCATGTCTGTTTGTGAAACGCACCGTCGGCCGCTGCTTGATTGACAGGCTTATCTCTCGTGCCGGGGCGGCTCTTGCGAATCACAGGAGTGGAAACTTTGTTTTGGCTCGGGGTTAACTGAAGGTGAATCTGCCGGCGAAGTGCCTCTTTGGGAATGTCAAGTGCGGCCACATTTGCGGGCGGCCGTGTTGTGTCTGCGTGGCGCTGAAGAAGCTTAACCCCCCCCACGACTCCCACCACCCCCAGTGCGTACAGTGCAGTCACTGGACAGGAAATAATAAGTCTTTAAATAGCGTTTTGATAGGGGATGCTGAAGTAATTAAGGACACATTTGCTGCAGATTAAATGGTAAACTGTTTCAGAGTGCAGTCTCTCAGTGAAACTAATTAGAAGGGTGCGTTTCTTCAAAGAGAAAATGCACCCTTAAACCTGAATTAACCAGTAAGTAATATGCAGTCATAAGCTGCATTTTCCGGGGGCCATCTTGTTGTTTATGGCGTACTTTGTTGATGACTGCGAGGCCTTAACGAAAGATGTCAACATACTTTATTGACTTGACCTGACTGACTTTATGGCTCACCGCTGACCTGCCTTAAGCCGCCGCTGACAAAGAGAGCCGCGGCGCTTCCCTGCCAAACAGATCCTTCATACTTCCTGGATGCCTTTTCATCCTGACCGTAATGTTTGCACCATGCCCGCTCTCCCCTTTTGCATCCAGATGTCCTCGGGAAAATCGTGGACAGAAACTAACCTATAAATAGTCATCGAAGAATGACTACTCTAATCTGCAGAGCATCAAAAATTGATCTACCAGTTTATATATATATATATATATATATATATATATATATATATATATAAAATCTTGATGTTGATTTTGTTTGGGGGATTAAGGACACAAACCCCGGAGTCTGTCAATCATTTCTGACTGAAACGGTGACATGAGAGTGAATCCAGAAGGAGTGACACACTTGAGTCCTCTTGGCGAGACAGTGCTCGATTTATAATTCATCCACAGTGGTTCATCTTTGTGAACGTGTAACTTGCTGTGACACGGGCGGACGCTCGCTTGGCGGCGTGTTTTGTACTCTCTTATGCGACGGCCGGGTGATCTATAAAGCCTCGCCGAGCGTTATATCACCGTCATTAATAGTTGTTGGTTGATACGAGATTTCCTGTGGCTTTAATTGCTTTAATTGGCTACACGACGACCTGATTTACTGTGAGACTGAAAGTAGGTCATATTTGTGATATGGGTTTATGATTCAACATGCTCACATTTGTCCACTCGACTATCCATGCATGCATTTTTCCAACCCTTTTTTTTCTTTTTTTCCCTTCCTTTCGCCTTCCCTCTCCTCTTGTGCACTCATTTGACTTTCTCCTTCTTGTTACACTTTCTCTCCTCTTTGCACCCTCGCCCGCCTCTTTGTCTTACTTCATCTTTCCTTTTTTTTCTCTCTCTCTTTCCATCACGACTCTTTCCTTCCCCCCTAATGAACTGCTCTCTCTCGGGGCAGCAGGAGCATAAGGGTGCTGGGTTGTTTTAATAGTGGGACATGAGGAAGCCCGGAGCCTTTTGGTGAAGGTCCAGCATAGATCTGGTGGCAGCGTGCAGATTTGACTCCGTGGCACGGACAACCATAAAACACGCAAGCTGCTTTTGACTGGTGGAGACAAATTTGATGTTGAAGTTGTTTGATTCAAGTTGAATTAATGTGTTTGCTTAATATGTCTTGGTGTCAGTAAAGACAGGAAATGTCACATCCTCAATGTTCTGCATAATGTAAAAGTGAAAGATTTCTTGGCATAATGCTCAAATTGAAAGAAATTAATTGATGAAGGGATGCTTTTATCATTTTTCTCTAAATGACGCTGAACAGACATCATCATCTGTGATTGTGGATGTGACAGCATTTACAGTCATTTAAAGGCAAACTGTGTTTTCCATGATCAAACTGCCTTTAAGTGAACTTTTTGTGCCACGAGTGACTTCATCCGAGTCACTGAGTTTGTTTCTAAACTCAAACTTTCTTTATCCTTGCAGTGCTGATGGGGGGACATGATGTCTCTGGCCCTTGTGGCCCTGCTGGCCCTGGCACAGATAAACCTACTAAGCCCTGTAAACACTCCTTTTCCTGGGAGGATATGAGCCTCCGATACATTTATTTTTTCAGGCATCTGAGAAAACACACGAGGCGGTTTCTGACATTCCGTCAGACGACAGGCATGAGCTCTCTCGTGTTCGGCTTTTCCCTCCGTGTCACCTGCGAACCAGTTTCGTCCGGCTATCTGGATTTACATAACGCAGGGGCACGTCTGCTAACAACGCACTTTACATAACGCGACGTGTGACCCGGACAGACGACCCCGCGCGGTTGCGGTGTTTTGACAGAGTGCTGCCGTCACAAGGTTGTCACCCTTTTAGCGGAAGATTGCGCTCGCGTTTCATCTACAAAATGGCCTGGTTTAGCTGCTTTCACACATTTCAGCCGCATGCCATGTGTTTCGTGGCCTGTTAGGATGATGAAGGGAGGCTTTCCCACACCGGGGACGCCCCCGACAGATTTCCAATTCGCACAAGCAGGAGACAAAATACCATATGTCAGCTGAAGACCAGGTAAAATATTTATGTCTGCTCCTCTTTGGATGGATTACACGACCGAGCTTCATACAAAGCCTCTATCAATCGTCTGTGGGTAATTTGGTGAACATAGGGCTTGAATGTCAGTCAGGACCACGCACATGCATAATGGATTGAGCCAGCATATGTTTCCTCGATGTATGCAGGCTAGGTTTAAGGGAATTTCCCTGTTTGCTCCAAAGCTGCTCAAAGCTGCCGACCTCATTCAGATAATTAATTGACTTTATGTCTCTGTGTACATTCGCGAGTGTTTAATGTACCTAAAGTGTGTGTGGCCTCTCTAAGTGAAGTGGACCCTTAGTCAGCGTTATCAGCGTCTTATTGATGCGTTCCATGACAGCGCTCGGCTCTTGTAGCAGGAAATGGTCTGGGTTGGACCATGTAATCTGGCTCAGGTTATGCACATACAGCAGCTCGCCAGTAACTGGGGCACCATTTGCATTACATAACTGCAGTGTTGCTGGGTTGATTCTGTGCCTCTATTTATTTTTATCATTTGATGCCCGCCTGCGGATGAGACTCGTTCGTCATGCAGGGACGCGCACGGTGAGCCCGATGGCCGCGGACGGTCTGCGAGCTGTTGCTAGCTGCTGCCAGCCAGCTCTAACTAGGTCATGGCAGAAGCTCTGTCAGGGGTCTGTCCTGTGCAGCAGAGGCTATCACAGGGGTTTAATTCAAAACCTCTGTGGAGGTAAACATTGACAAACGTGACTTATTAACTGAGGTATATCATCTGCGGTCCAAAAGTGTCAGGAGGCTTCTATTATTCAGCTGATAACACTTGGGGCCATGTGAAGTTATTTTGTGGCACATGTGGCTTTGGAAGTAAAAATTGTGTTGATTTTCTCCATAGACAGCAGATGCATGATGCAAATGGCAAGGTAAGGCGGGAAGCTAACTACAACTCCCAAGGTGCATTTCAGTAAGAAGCATCCAATCACTGATCTACCAGCTAATGACTGGTGAAAGACTGCACTGTTGAGAAAACTGTTGATTCATTACAAAGTAATTTGCGGAGAATTCAGCATTTTGCATCTTTGGCGCTGTCAGCTCGCATCGGTATTCGAGGCGCTCAGGTTTTGTAGGATTTAGACCTGTCCAGTGTGAAAAAAACATTTACGGGTCATTGCATCATGCAAAAGAGTATGCATGTAACCAGAAGTCTTATACTATCACTCAGACTCTTACATAAAACTGCCTTTCAGCCATAACCTTTTAAATTTTGCAATGCTTTGGCATATAATCGCCACACCTTAACATGAGGGAGTTGCAGGATGCTGGTCGCCAATTGTTTGCTGCAAGCCATCAATGAACAGGTGATAGGAAGGAATGAATTTACAGGCACGCAGCGTCTCAGTGTGTTTTGATTTGAAATGTGGCATAAACGTTTATCTGTCCTAGCTGTTGTTTTGATCTAGGTTCAGCGTTTGGCGTGGCTCGGTACAAACAGGAAGTAGGAATATGGAGAAAAGAACCTGCAGAGTGCTTGGACCTCTGCCCGTTTTCACACCTCGGTGCACCTGGCTTCAGAAAGTTTTGAAAGTTTGGTCCCTCGTCCAACCTGAGATGAAAGGCTCCTCTAAACTGGCTGAGCAACACGTCTGAAATGGTGACTAATCACCCGGAGGCACTTTTGCGCTGGCCTGGTGAATGTCTTGGTTGAAATGGACGTGACGAGAGTCCTGTCACGTACCCAGCTGGATCATCAGCACCAGAAAACTCACCTCTCTCGATCGTTATCTCCCTAATTTCTTCTGCAGCTGCTGCTAAATGTCTCTCTTCCATCCAACAGAAGAGCCTCATGTGCTGAGATGTGCCGTCTGATGCGTTTCCTCAAACTGTGAGCCAATTCCCGTCAACCCAGGGATGCCTAAATTGTTGAGAGCATGTCCTTGTTTTATCATCCACACCCTTTTTTCCTGCTAGTGCTCATAATGTGTGCGGCAGTGCAATCACGCTCAGAGATAATTGATAACAAAAGGCCAAATTGAAAACACTCTGCAGGGGAGGGTTAATAATCAAGTGCTCCACATTACTGATTAAACGCTTGCTTCATAGTTGTGAGTTGTATTGAATAAACAGCATGTGGCAGTGCTTTCCTGTTTATCTCCAAAGTATTTGGGTTTAGCTAAATCCCCCTGGCTTTTGTCGAGCCTCCTCCTCGTATAAAGTCTTTTACGTGCTGATTTGCTGCCATGCTGTTGTATCAGGCTGCAACTTGTTTCGCCGGCTCACTCGCCACTGGCGAAAGAGAGATAATAAAATTGTCCCAGAAACAAGCTCCAAAACAGACAAATTAGTTTGGTTTATGCTAAATTTGAGTGCAAATGAATTGGATGGCAAGCCTGCATGGAGTCCGCTTGGCAAGGCTGGGTTTCCTCCTCGCTCTCCCCCCACACAGCCCATTACAGCTGGTGGTTACAATGCAGAGAGGAGACATAAAACTAAGCAGGGGAGCGAGCTGGATGGGAAGAAATGTTAATGTCTAATCTGATTGGCTCCCACATCGTCAGGCAGACAAATGTAGAGGTTTGATATTATTACTGAGCGGCTCAAACTAATTGAGTGTAATTATACAGTAGAAATCCACCCGACAATGGCGTCCTCAGTGTGGGCCCCCGTTCTCACGCCATGTGTTTTACAGGATGCCGGGCTCAGGGGGGACGAGTGCTCACTCAGCGTGTCAGCTCGACTCTTGAGGAGCTGGGGTAAAGCGCGGCTCTGAGGCCAGGGCGGATCGGACAGTTTGGGTGGGAGCCAGGCACATAAAAAGATTCAGACTCTCCCCCTCTCCTCTCTCTCTCTCTCTCTCTCTCTCAGAGCACTCTCACACTTCATCTGGAGTGTTTAAATGAAGTTTCTCAGCGGGGGTGTACCAGCCTCCGGCCGGGTCTCTGACGGCTCCCCTCCATGTGCAGGTGACATACCACACATACCTGGGCCCTCCGCGTGGGTAGCCACGGGGCCGCAGGCTGTGGGAACCCAGCAAACTCTGGGGCGCTCGCTGACTCGGAGAGGCAGAAGAGGTGGCATTTTTTTCCTTTTTTTCCCTCCTCTCGTCTCACGGGAACTGTCTCCTTTCTCATCGCGACATCGGCTTTTCCCAAGACTCCAGTCTGAACACAAACGGCTTCTCCCACATCCAACCACACGCTGTGGATAAGACTAAGCGGCCTCCGTCTGCTTGTAAAATTGGTTTAATAATTGCTGAGGCTGTTTTGATATGAGCCACTCGTCTGTTTTTCCAACCTCCGAGTAACGAGATTTGGCAGCCCCCAGTTAATACCTCGTGTTTTTATTATGGCAATTATATAATATTTTATGGCTCTCAGCATCACGTGTAGCAAAGTTAAATGCTTCTTTCATTTTCTTGAAATGAAAGAAGACATCATGTTGTGATTTGCACAACATGATGTCAGAAAATCTGTTTCCTGGCACTTGTAGGATGTTTTCTTTCTTGTTTTTTTTTTTTTTTTACATTTATGTCAGGTGAGTAAATCGAAACATTACCACATTTTCTGCTGTGGGTGATAATGAGCCATTCCAACTGACCTGCTTCTTCTCGGCTTCAGCATGTGAACCACCTCGCCCGCCTGCCGATGACAGACGTGATGCGCGCTAATGTGCGGCTGAATCTCTGACCCATGTCACGAGTTGCGTGTGCGCTACATTCCTCGGTAATGACCCCCAGCAAACCCGTGGGTTTCACGTTCGCCCGCTGAGCATAAAGTTGTTATCTTCGGCGTGTGAAGGTTTATCACCCGCCGCTCAATAAAGGACACTTTAACAATCAAATCGGCGAAATATAAGAGGAATCTTTTCCAGACTGGTTGGGGAGGCTCTTTCCTTTACTTTGCAGTGAGGAGGACACTGAGTTTCTGCTCTGCCCAGGGCTTTGTGCCAGCTCCTATAATTGGACGTCCATTTTCCCTCATCCATTGAGACCGTCCATTGTGCCCTTTGAGCTGAGGGGCCAATTACAGACTCCGTTCCTCCAATCACGATGCAGATCAAAGTTGATACCGGGGCCGCGTGCGGTCGGAGTCACATGCGTCCTTCCCCAAACATTAGCGCTTTGCACCAAACTCCATTCACCCTGTGGTTTCCTCTCAAAGGGCCGAGCGCTGGGAACAGAGGGGCCTTTTGAGAGTCTGCACAGGCGAGGAGACGAGCCTTCTCTCTAAACGCCGGCGTTATCTCCCCGCAGGATCAAACGCTTTCAGTGTGTCCTCAGATTTACACAAGCAGCGGTTTAGATAAAAGAGTCACACTGTTAAAGAGTAAATTTGTTGTTGTTCAGCTCGATAAAAAAGTTAAAATTGTAACAGAATTAAAACTGATAACAATAAAAATGTTCATATGTCTCAGATCAGATGTTCACAGTAACCCTGAGGAAGTTGTGCATTTTATTCACTTGTGACTATAATTCAGCATTATTTCCCCACTGTCCCTTCAAAGAAACACCCCTGAAAGTAGCGACTATATTCATCTGAATCATTTTTCTTAGCTCTTAGCTTCAAGTTTCTTTTAAGTCTCCTTAAAGAAAAGCACAAAGAGAGGACGGCGCATTGCAGCGGTGATGTAGCAGGTGATCAGACCCAGATTTCAAATAGCAAATCAAACAATGGTACATATCTCTGTATGTCTGACAAGCAGCCAAAACCTGTGCATATAGACTTTTCGTGATCACTGTGTGCCTGGAAAACTGATGTGCTGGAAAGCATGTTGTGTTGCTATGACAACCAGCATCCGCTAACATAAAATGCAATTAATGTAAATGTGACTGTGGTTTTTATAATGTTGTTATACATTCTTTAAACCACACACACACACACAAATGGGCATGACATTTACAGCACCACGAAATAAAACGGTTTGAGTCATATTTGAAATAACCGGAGCCACGTTTCACATCATTAAACTGACTGTGGCCTGTCCAATCAGGGGAACCTGATCCAAGCACAGTAGTCAGCGGAGCTTATCCCAGGGTGTTAACCCCGTCCACCTGGCGTGGAAGCTGCATCCCAAGGGGCGTTTGTTTACCGCACGCAGATGAGGCACCATCTTAGCGTCCGACCGAACAAGGCAAAACTGGCAGAGGGCAGCTAACAGGATTGGACGTGCAGATTAAGACCCCAGTGTACTTCGTTCGGGGGGTGCAGGCAGAGGCTGAGCAGGGGCTGCATCTGTCAGCGCCCGGGATGCCCACCTCTTCACCTCGCAGCTGGGGCGGGACAGGCTCCCTCTTTGGCCTCCTGGCAGAGCGTGCGCGGGCGTGAGCGGCAGAAGGGCGGCAGCGAGCGCGTCCTGTCTATTCTCCCGCACAGAGGCCGCCCTGTGATCACATCCTCCTCATCAGGCGCAGAGCCAAACCCTCAGCTGGGATCTGAGAGGGCCCTTTCATGCAAGCTCAAAACGTGGGGGGAACCAGGCTTGTTGTTTTTGGGTTTACTGATCTAGATGTCTGTCTATAAATCCTTTGGAGGTTTTTTTTTAAAGCGGACACACTCACTCTGATTGTGGGGCTTTTAACGCCTCTATTTTTAAACGCTTAACTACAGTGATTGTCTGTTGCGCTCTGAGTGCTGCTCAAACACTCAATACTGTGCCTGAATGCATCCTGTGTGGACACTTTTTACTGCAAAGCCAGAGAGCTTTTAGACCTCGTTGCTTACGTCTTTTCATCCATTTGTGCTCTTCTGAAATGCTGTCGTTTGGACATGTGCTCCTCTCTTACATATCATGACTAAAAAACTTTATATGAAGCAGAAATAGTCTGTACATGTGGCATTTTGACCCCAGTTTTTGCCCCCTCTCTGGGTCTCAGTGTTGGTTGGTGGTCTGTGAAGTGCCACAACGATCTTAGTATCACTTCCTGCCCGGGATCCAGGGAAATATTTACATGTTTCTGCATTAGCCTCGACCACTGAGTAAATACATACAGAGACCACATTAAAACTAACATTTGATATATGGCTCGGCGTAAGTGCTCGAGGCCCCCCTTGTTTATTTTGATATGGGCTGATTGATGACGACTGAGGGCGCGTTTGCGTGCCACCATGCCCATGAATATGCGGATGTGTTCTCACATGTGTTGACGTGAATGGGCGTTTTTGCATGCAAATGTCTTAAGACGGGGTAATTTCCACACGTGTTCATGCCCGAGGACACTGCGGGACTTGCTATCAGGGCAAAATAGATGCCTTCCAGGGAAGTTGCCTCACCCAGCTGAGGCTCTACTGGTCAGGCTTGTACGGCGAGTTCCTGCCAGGTGTTCGCATGGAGGGGCGGGGCTTCCTCGCACCTGGTGACCTCTTTGTTTTTAAAGAGGTCAGAGGTTAATGCTAAAAGATGTCGGGGTGGTGGAACCTGGTTTTATTTTTGCTCAGCACGCTCTTTCAACCGCTGACGCAACTGCTTTGGAATTTAAGACCCTTGTAATTCTCAAATTGCTCCTAACCTGACAAACAATATAAATTATTTAGTCGTTCTCGACCTCGGTGTAGACTCGCAGCCATTCCTGTAATTGCCTTTAATTTGTTTTATTATGTTTATATTATTTTACCATTAATCTCGTTGAAGCTCTGACAAATGGAGCGTCCAATTTGCAAGAATGCATTACCAAAACAGTCAGTCAATCCAACCTAGATTCAATTTTCTGGCCGTCCCTGACCAAAATCATTACAGGGTTATTAATGTCACGATGCCTTTTCACTGACAAGTGAAGCACCCTTAAATCACTAAAAGATGCATTTTAATAATCTTTATTACTTAGACATGGTTCATTATTTCTTTGCAGAGACCGCCATCATACAGTGGTTTACACTGGTTTGATGCACAGGTGACTTGTGGCATTAGCGTCAATCCAGTTATTCACCTTCATACCAGAAGTGAAAGCACACTTAGTTTGCACAATAGATTTCAAAGTCATTTTCTATTTAATAAAGGTTTCATGAGTAGGTGGATCCAGCTTTGATTGAAAACCATTAGTCACTTACAGGAATGTGTTCGGGGTAGGGCGCTGATTTTTACACCTGCATCACCTCGTCTGGCTTTGCACCACCTGAGCGGCGTGAAGCGACTGATGTCATAAATTCCTCGGCGAGGCTCGCCCAGGCGCCTGCTGACTGATGAGTCGGTAATCTCCGTCTGAGCGGGAGCACCACCTGTCACTCAGCTCCCATCAATCACAGTGATAGCTGCAGGTCAGGGGCTCAATTCTCTGAGGGAGAAAACACTGCTAATGTGGGTCAGCGTGAAGAAGGTTCATATTCAATGTCTGCTGCTATGTCAAATGTGAAACTACGTGTAGATGCTTCGATTTTCTGATTGGTGATTTGGTAGATAAATAGCACCTGAGAGCTCATAGTGCAGATAGTTTGTAAGAAAATGACTGAAGATGAAGATTGTCTGTATTTGATCAATGTTGACGAAGACTTGTGAGGCCGTTCTGTCAGAAATATTTCGGTCGTTGGTTGATATTTTGAAACCTTGAGCAACCAAACTGATCTTACATGGTCATTTCCGACTGGCCTGATGGGAACTGGATAAACCAGACGACATTATGTCGATGATGTGAGTCACTGCTGCTCAGCATCTATTTAAAACAAAGCACTGAAGCATGATTTGGACCTCAGAAATAGATTTTGGTGGATATTTTATTTGACATTTGGATAGTGGGTTTACTGTATGTCTTCACATTAACTACTCAACATACCTGATATTCTGCTACTGTACATTTTGGATAATAAGATAACCGACAGGGTCAGTAGTACAGAAATGAAATAAGAGTTTTTAGACCACATAACATAACAAGAAGGAGGAGGACAGGTTTGAGAGGAGCTCAGTGGGACGTACCTTGTGGCTGGAAATTGAATAAACTGGATGGTTATGCTCTGTAATGTAGGCTCGCTCTTCACTTCATACCATTGACAAACCATTGGGAGAGCCGGAGAGATTATTTTCTTGCTCTTTGCAGGGTGAATGTAAAATAAAGTTTGCAGCTCTGAGTACAATATTGAAGTTTAGGATCCTTCTGCTTCAACAAGTGTAAAGAGAAAGCATACAAGACAGAAGATGAAGCAGAATCTAGCAACTCTCCAACCTTTTCTCACCTCTGAAACATCAGAATTTGATTTTAGTTGACAGTTCAGGGGGCAATATGACTCCAGAGCGGCCTTCGTGTTTTCCAGCCTGAGCTATCATTAAGTCTTGTGCTGCCTACTTGTCCAGACCACTGCACATGAAACAAAACCTGCAATTTGAGGTTCATAGTTCATTCTGAGGGTTTCCCTCTAAAAACTGGGTTAGCGGAGGAGAAACGCGCAGTCGAGAAAACAATATTACCAAAAGGGGAGTTTAGTAGCTGTTCTGGAGATTTTAATTTCGGAGATGCTGCATAAAGTCACCAGCCAAGTGTAAAATAAAATGTTTTACTTTAAGAAGAAATGCCTCCCACTTTTATCCCCCGTCGAGTGGACCCACGTGTCTCCCCACTGAAAAGTGAATTGACCAGCACAAAGTAGTTGGACCGAGTTCCTCTCTTCTCCTGCCAGAGCTCGCGAGTCATGTGACATATTTGATGTCAAACAGAGGCGCTGCGCTCGCAGTGAAACAGGGGAAAAATACTCCTGAGGCAAATATCAAGGAGCCCTTTCACTGGCTGTTTGACACTCCTGTCGCTCTGCCAGTCAGCTGCATGAACACACACACAGATTTTCTCTTACTTTTCGCTGCCAAGTCCTTCTTTACGTTACCTCAGATCTCCCCGAGTGGCAGCGGTGCTCGTTTTAGTGGAGCGGCCAGTTTTCAGAAACCGCACCGTGACTCGAGTGTGAGTTTTGTACACAAGCGAGAATTGCAGAAAGAGAAAGAAGAGTCAACCTGGAGATTAAATTAGACCCCTCTCCTGACACGTGTTAATGTTTCATGTCTTTACACGCATGCACAAATACCGGCCAGTCACTGCTTCACACACAAACACGTAAAAATCACACGCTCACACGCTCTCCTGGGCAGCAAACCACAGTCGGTCTTGCCCAGGTGATTGAATCCGACCTGACTCGCTGGTTAAATATTGACAAGAGCTGATGTGGCCTTGCCGAGGAGAGACGAGAATTCAGACGAGGCACTTTGCTGGCAAGACTGCACGACCGCCTGCTGCATCATCAGACCAACACACACACACACACACCGGCGAATGCAAACCCACGCGTGCACACAGTGGCAGGCAGCAGCTGAGACTCAGCAAAGCGAAGCAGCCGGGGCAGAAGTGGGGAACGAAGCGGAAGGAGAGGAAGGCGAGCAGACGAGAGAAGCGCGCGGAGGATGAGCCAGTTCGTGGACCACGCCGCCGCGTCGGTCTGCGGGAGGATCCGAAACCTTCCCCTGCTGGAGCTCCTGGCGGTGAGTCTCGGATCCGTACGTCGCCCCCCCACCCTCCACCCCATCCCCTCCGGTCCCTCCATCCCTTCCAACCCCTCCATCCGTCGAGGAGGTATCTGGGGCAGGAGGCAGGCTGTCTGGAGCTGGAAGTAGGTCTGACTGGGTGATAATCAGGCTAACATCCTGCCCTCCAGTCTGCCCAAATCCACAACCACCTACATCGCTAGTGCCCCAGACAGGAGACAGGAACTGCCCTGGGTTAGAGGGCAGGGCAGGGTGTGTGTGTGTGTGGGGGGGGGTGTTGGACGAGGGAAAGTTAAAATTCATCAGGAAGCGAGTGAACTGTAAGTTTGTACTTTGTGTGTGTGGAGATTTATACCTAATGTATTAAGCTTTTTTACTACTTATTGTGCAAACTACTGAGCAACTACTGTGCGGAAAAAAAGAGTTGATCATTTTTTTGATATTTTTTTAATGAGTGATTTTTTTGTTGCTTTAGTTGAAGTTAAAGAAAAGAATGTGTTTGCATCCCCCACCTTCTGAAATGTGAGGATTTGCTTCTCAATGTGAAGTAAATATCTTTGTTTCTTGCTGATGGTGTGTGGGAATTCTTGAGCATCTCGAACGCGCGGTGGGCTCGATCATGTTTCCATATGTAGGTCACTAGCCGACAAGCTGTGAGTGCCGCTAATTAAATGCGAGAGTCGGGCTCGTTTCGCGGACGCGTCTCCAGAAGGTCTGAATTGGGGGACCTGCCTGCCATCTGCACGAATTCACCCCAAGACGGATTGTGACATTTGACAATTTATTACTCGTTTGCCTAATGAGCGTGTGTTGATATTTATGATATTTACGTGTATACTGATGAGGGGGGTGAAGCAGCATTTCACTGTGGTGCATAAGCCAGATTTTTGAAAAATCGCCTTGGTTTTCAGGATGTCTTACATGATTTGGTTCTTGGCTCTTTATTTGGGCTTTTGTTTTCAGTTTTTGGCGGAGGAGCAGGGATGTGGGATCCTTCGTGCTTCGTCTTGTTGGACTGCCTTGAAAACTTGATTTGTGTTCTTCTGGAAACAAACCACAGCATAAAAATAGAAAGAAAATTGATTATTCTGCGGGATTTTTCTTTCTTTTGGTATCTTTTCTCTTCCTTAGCTTTCACTTTCCAAACATCTCTCCCCGTCCTTCCTTCGCTCTTCCCTCATTGAGCCAGAGGTGTTTTGTGGAAATCCAGGGGTTCTTAGCCTCTGCCACCGCATAGACACAATTATGCAGACAAATGTCTCCGCCGAGCTCCGAGGCTCCATATATCCTTTATCTAATTACATTAACAGGAGCTGGATAGTGACTAATGGATCGTGGAGGAGAAGAAGAGGAGGGGAGGAGGAGAAGAGGAGGAGGAGGAGGGGGACACACGACGAGGAGCTGGAGAGGCCCGGGATGCATGATTGCATTTTTCCATCTTATTTCACTCTCTCGCTCCTCCTCGTGCCCAGATCGCTCCCTGCGCTCCATTTAGAAATCCCCCCGCCAACAACCCCCAACTCACACACACACACACTCACTCACACACACACACACACTGACCCACTGAGCCTTTTTTTTTTCCATCCTGAAAGACTTCTGTGTAGTTCTTTCTCACTGGCTGTAACGCATTGTGGCAGGACTGTCGGCATTACGGCTGATGTTCTGCGCCGTCCATCATATTTCTGTGTTGCAGGTCGGCACTCAAAAGCCTCAAACAAGATAAAGCTTTGTCAGGTCCACAGGAGACTCGTCCCTGTTTGCTCCTCTTTCACAGAGAGCTGAATGAAAGTCGTGCGTGCACTGCGGGCCACGAGCGAACGTCTGTTTGTGCTCTGCTTGGCGTGCAAACCACCTTAAAACTCCAGGAGTGCTCTTTCTTTATCGTCCTGAGCTGGGCCAAGCATTGCGCTGCCAAAATAAAAGCCTTATCAACCTGCCTGTGGCAAGCAGTAAAATAAAAAAGGAGGGAATGCAAAGGCCATTGTGTGTTTTCATGACTTAGTCATCCGTTTTAGTCATCGTAAAACAAATCTCTTTATAAGAGGGGCAAATGGGTGTTTTGCATGCTCCAACCCATTAGCTAATAAGTACATAATCCAAAGCATACTTGAAGATTTTAGACTGATTATGTTCCTTCGGGGCAGCGATTGGGTCCCATTCATTTTAATATCAGCTTGCTGAAACTTGCTGGAGACAGGTAATTTTTTGCATTTTTGCCAAAGTAACTGAATCTCACGGTGGTTAAGGAGTCACAAGTAGGTACTGTTCTTTGGTTGTCATGAGCCCTCACCCAATTCCAGTGTTTTATGTTCATTAACGACGTCATTAAAGGAGAGATTCACTTTAACCGAGCTTGTCTGAGAGCGATGTTTACGCTGAAATCATTTTCTGTTGCTCCAGTTGTTCCTTTTGAAGAAAGAGAGAGTTTTTATTTATGTATTTACAGTCTGCACAGCACATGACACGTATGTGAGTGTACATATGTGTGCTGTGTGAAGGTGAGCATACAAATGTGAACCTACAGTGTCCTTTAATTATCCTAAAATACACTGTAAAGACTCCCACAGTGCACTACATTAACCCTGTTAACTCCAGCGTCTGAATTATAGGTGTGAAATGTTTTCGTCGTGCAGTGCCCTGAAAAATTCCAGCAATGAAAATCACTGTTAGGTGGAAAAATGGCCGAACAGCGACAGCACACCTGGCAGCGATGACGCCAAGCGCTGCTGATTCACAAGTGTCTGAAATGTCACCCCGCCGCTCACGACAAGGGTGTCTGTCGCTGGAAACGATGACTTTTCTTTGTGCCGCTGTGTTGCACCGCACGAATAAGAAAAGAGCATCTTGCAGCTGCAAAACATTAAACTAATTACTGACGCTGCGAGACGGCTCGTAGAAGATCTTGGCAAACAAACAAAAAAGTATTAAATCTTTTGTAAAAACATTGTGCTTGCTCTTTGTGAGGTTTAATTGTCGGTGGCATCTTGAGTCACAGTTTGATTGATGGCTGTCTGTTGCACGCAGAGCATCATTTTTTGGTTTGCGCAGAACAAAACAGATTTCTTGTGCACCAGTTTCACTCCCTCAGCAGCAATGTAAGCTTTTTCATGAGTCACATGAATTAAGATTATTATAAAAGGGATGCATTTTGTTTAATCAGTGCGACTCAGCAACTAGTTTCTTCTGTCTTTTCAATGCCGGCACTTCATTTTCGGTGGTCAGTGAATAATGCAGGTGTCAGTAGTTTCCTGTTTTCTCCCTAAGAGGTTTGCAGCGGGCTTACAGGAGCTCAGCAGTCTGCTGGCTCACATTACTTTATGCTAATATCCCCCAGCTGCAACCTGCACCACCCTCCTGCTTCCCTGCCTCGCTTTCTCTGTCTCTGTCTCGCACACACACACGCACAGGCACAAAACAACACACTCTCACAAGCCCCCGGGACAGTCATGGGAGGGCCGTGAAAAGGAAGCCGAGATGATTAATTAACTCTGCCCTCATTTTGATACCGCCTTATTGGCTTTCAACAGCCGAAATTCAGATTCAGAGCTTTGCATGGATTATCCTCCCACCACCACCACCGCCGCCGCCTCCGCCACCACCACAACAACAGCTACCACCCAAAACAGACACACACAGCACACTTCCCAAATATGGAGGTCATGTTGTTACTCATGCTGCGGTGCGTGCGTGACATTGGTTTTCCGGGCAGGTTGCGTTGCTCAGCAGCTTTGTCGAACCCCGCACTTCATGCTAATGAGAAAGAAGCTCACAGGACGCTGGCTGCAAACGCCGCTGACAGACGCTGACAGACATAAACACCCAAGATCGGTCTTAATTATAATTGTCGAGGCCGGTCTGGATTTAATGGCGTGCAGGTGAACGGTTGCGGTTTTGACTTTCTTTCGCGCGTTGCTCAATGTTCGTCACTTTCCAGCAGCTGCAAATAAATCACATATTTATTTGACGGGGTGAACTTCCAGAGAACATTAAATGTTTTAAAAAAACAGCGTTGCTCAATTTCTCTTTGGGTGGTGTCTTTAAAAAGTCAGACCTACTCATCATGCCTCCAGAGGCTGTTAACTAATTACAGTGATTGTACTTAAGAAATGCTTTCATGAGCTTATTCCACAAATATAGACAAAAAAAAACCCATTTTTTGTAGTTTTGCTCAGAAGTTCGAACTCGAATGATCTGAAAAAAAAGGTGCCTTGAAATTTGAGTTTTCATTTGAGGAGAAACGTCAGCTGATTTTAATCATTACTATTTACATTGAACACGCTATCTGTAATCCCAAACATGTGTCCAACAACAGGGTACGTGTAGTATGTGTCTGCTAATGTGAAGCACGTGTGAATTCATGTGGACACTATCAGTGTTTGTTCATGTGCAGGCAAATATCTGTCTATATATATGTATGCTGAAGAGGCCGGGTGAGTGTGTGCTTCCATGTGGTCGCCTCACATGGATTTCGCCGTGTTGGTGTGTGTGTTTTGTGTGTGTTTCAAAGCGCCGTGAGCACCATGTGCTCCAGCTGGTTGCGTCCCTGCAGTGGTCCGGCCCTGACCGACAGTCCTCTGGTCCCCTGTGCTCTTCTATTGATGACAGCCTCTGAGTGCAGGCAGCTCGGCGGCTTTAAAGGGCCTGTCAGCTCCCAGCGGCGGAGCTAGACACAACACAATAGTGCTCCTGTATATTGTCTATTCGCTGGGGAAAAGCTCACAGCCCAGTTGTCTTTCTTCCCTATTTTTCTTTCTCTTTTTGTTTTAAACTGTCCATCATCTGTTTGCTATCCCTCCTGCTTTTTCTCTCTTCTGTTCGTCTCTTGCTCTCATTGTGCACATGTTGAGAGTTGCTCTGTGCGCGTCTCTTCATCATCTCCCTCTCAAACAAAAGATCACCTGCCTGGCTGTGTGATGTGTCACAGGGTGGGAGCCCCGAGGGAGAGCCTGCAGCCTCATGAGGAAGTTTGTTACCACTGCGTCATGTCGGGCTCCTATTATCTCCCTGAATGCACTACAGGCAATTTTACCCACTGGATGTGAGTTGCGGTGGATTAACCCATTTTTGCAAGCGTTTGAACTTTTGTGTGGCACTTCTTTGTTGGAAATTCAGCCAGTGTGCAACGTGTAGCCTCCGCTGCATGTTGCCCGTCGCGAGAAAACGGTTTTAATTCTGTCCGACGTGTTTTAAAGGAAAAGGCCAGTGGTTATTTTCACAGCGCGAGCCAGTCCCTGAAATGTTTCTCCACAATATCCTGCGCTCGTGTGCAAACACAGCGACAGAGCGGATGCAACAAAAGCCGAGAGATCTGCCTTGCCTCAGACCGCTGCAGTGCGTTGCATTATAATAAGGTGTTGTCTGCAGGGAACCTGATTTCGTCTGACGTGGCTAATGTGCTCTGTCAGAAGCGTTTGCGGCTGACGCTAGCCTGGCCTCCCCTCGCCGAAAAAAGGGAGAGAAGAGGGAGCCGAGCGCCGTCCAGTCAGCCACATCCGCCTGCTGGCTACGCTTACACTACAGCCTCGCAGTCAGGAGCCGGTGACCTTCATGCCACTCCCACTATTTGAGGAGCCGGGTGCTGTCAGGGCCGATAGGTGGACTGTGCTGATCTTCTCCCTGCCTGCAAGTACATTATATTCCAGAGAGTTTCCTAATCACGCTGCTTTATTTCAAAGCAATCAGCATTTCCACGTGGCGCTCAATTGTGTTATCTCAGGGCTTTAAAGGGCTCATCATAGCAGGGCCACTGTCTTCACATTAACTCAAATGCCAAGTATCAATATGGAGGTGTGGAGCAGGGCCATTACTATGATTAGAGGGAAATTCATGCAGGAGCTGCGTGATGGCAGACCATTATGAGGAGCCAGTGGCTGGAAGATTGGCCGCTGCCGTGGATTCAATCATCACGCTGCAAAAAGTCCTTTGTTTTACCCTCATCTGGCCAGCAGGATGCGATTCTACCGTGACACAAAGGCGAATACCTCTAGAAAGAAATGACACATTGATGATTAGGTGCTGGTTTCAGAAGACCAATTAAAGATGAAGATGTAGGAAATTATCTCTTTTTTGTCTTTTTTGAGGCACGTGAGACTCAATAAAGAAGTTTGCATGACTTAATGCAGTGTTTCGCTGTGCATTTCCAGCCTTTAATCTTATTGATTCTTGAGATGAAGTAATTTGGCTGCCCGGCTCTTTGTCATTAAAAGGCAGGCAATGCGTACAAAAGATCCATGAGAGGGATCAATATCATCTGCATGTAGTAACATTTGTCTGCGTGAGTCAGCCGGCTAGCTGGAGCCGTTCACATTATTGAGTCTCTGTCACTTTCGCAAGAGATAATATCATCTGTATGCCTTTCATGAGTCCATAACTCAACTTTATGGTGATGTGCTTGTGGCGCTCAATGATTTTCCGGGGACCCTCTCTTGGCGGGCAGACATCAGAGCAGTGATTGAGGTTTTATGAGGCGTACCGAGCCTCAGGTGAGCAGGGATGAATGAGGGACGCCTTGACCCTCGGGGGCCGATTGTCCGCGGTGTCAGCGCGGTCAGCGGTGGGCTTTGTGTGTGGTCACGGTGGTCACTGAGGGGCAATTGGCCATCGAGCCGCAGCTCAGCATCCATCTGGCACAACAGCTGGAGGAGCGAGAGATCTCCACGCAGGAAATTATGCAGAGCAAACAGGATTCTTATGATTATTTTATTGAGTTAATTTCTTCTGGATTATCGTCATTTTTGCAGGAAATGAGTCTGATGTGCTAACGGCCCCAACAAAGCAGTCATTTATTTACTCTCTGTTGAATATTGCAGCACAGCCCAGCCCCTGCAACTCATTCGGATACAAACAAGCTTTATTTTGGAGGCATTTCCTGGTTGGCTTTTCTGTCTTCCCCGCCCTTCCTCTGTCTCACTTGTGCCTGAGCCCGAGCATCGGGGGGGGGGGGGTTACAAGACTCAAGTCGAACCAGCTGAATTAGTGCATTATTAAGCCGTTCTCCCCCTGACCCACTTCCCCCTACCGCCTGCATGGCTTCGCTCCAGCCTGGGGTCTGTGTGTACGCTGGGAAGCATTTGGTCTCAGGATACGTTTTTCACCGTAAATGGACCTCTTATGTGCGGCGAGCCCTCGGAGAGGATGCTGAAATGAGGCGATGGTGAAAGCGCTTCATTTTCTCATCATGCCTCCATTCAGACGGACCCAGCGAGCCCCTTTTCAGCGCGGTCGGGTATCACCATCTGACATGCAACACAACAATACAGAAAACAGCTATTTGTTCCTGCATAAAACCACGATGAAAGACACGTTATTGGCAATTAAATACCGTCACAACTATGTATTCAGTTTCAGATGTGGTTTAGATACTGTTGCAACTGATTAGTTTCATTATGGATTAATGATGATGATCATTTTTAAAATAGATTATTTAGTCTGTAATGCCCAGACCAAAACAGTCCAAACCCCCAAAAATTAAATGAACACTGATGATTAGGACACAATTCAGAAGCTTTAACCTGTGAATGTCTCTCATTTGTATTGATAAATGTCTAAATCACGTGGCTTCGTTTAATGGAAACGGTACCAATGCATTAAGCAAACAAGGCACAACTTTTTAATTAGTGAGCTGTAGAGTGAGTGACAGTTTTTTCACTTTTCTTGCTAAGCTAACTGCCTCCTTGCTATAATTATATCCAACATAATATGTGTGGTATCTTCTCATCCAACAACCCCTCATAAAATGCAAACAAAACAATCTGCATGTTTACTGAAATTCAATATGTGTTTTCTTGCGTGACATTAAACCGTCATATTTTCTTTGGCTATCTTATCTGTTCACGTCCATTAATAATATGTGGTCAGTCCAACTTCTGACCTACAAGGGGAACAGAGCAGAAGGCTCCAGCATGTCCTCTATAACGCCACAGTATTATAAAAGGCATGTATAATACCGTGGCTCATGCTTTCAGGGGTCAAGGGCATCTGATGGGCGAGCTATTGTAAACCCACCGAATGAAGCCGCTGCCTCACTTCAATCAGCTTTTTCGGAGGGCCCCGGCTGAGAAATGGCTTCCAGCGGGTTCGGAGAATGCGGGAGCGCTCGCTAAAAGAGGGGCTGCCCCAGATAAAGAGGGTTAGCTGAGTAAACAAATAATGATGACAGAACAGTGTTGTTATTGTAAGAGCAAATAGCTGGCCTAAGAGAAGGAAATTCAGGTCCTTGCACTGCGACATTTTCCCACACAGAAGTATCACATCACTGATCCGAAAATATCTCAAAAGAGCTGAAACATCTCAGGATGTGAAATCCATGAGGCAACATTTAAAAACAAACAAATAACTATAATCATGATAATAATGATGGAAATTTAATTTATATATCAGATCGACCTTTGACACCGTTTCATTTTTCTGAGGGGGATCAGACTTTCTTCACACAGAGAAATCCGATGCGTTTCAAGCCCGAGACAAGCGAGTATTCAAGTCCGCTGATGTCACCCAGTCGGAGAGGCTTAAGGAGAAACAGTGCCGATGTCAAATTCTTCCCCAGCTCCCATCTGGAAGAAATAAAACAAATATGGTTGCTAAAAATAAGACTGCACTTGAGATGATAAGAAGGATTTAGTGCCATTAACTGTGTAAATACAGTGTGTGGTTGGCTCCAGACTCATATTGAAATTCCTTCCCAACCTGGACGAGCGCTGACTGTAAAAAGCCCCCTGAAATAGGCTGCAATAATGCCTTTCCAAAGTCGATGATGGTCGATTTAAATATTTTATGCTGCTGAATTATTGGACTCTCTGTCCCCTTTCAGATCACTTGACGGAGTGCGATGAGCTGCTGCACTGAGAGGTCTTTGTTCACATTAACCCATGAAATGTATGCAGCCAAAGAGGGGCGGAGATGATCTCTTGAAGCCAAAATCACCTCCATGACATTGGAACTGAAATATAAGAACAAAAAAACTTCCTGCGTGCTTTGTGGTCTGTCTGCCGCACGGACGCCTGCTTTACATTTCAGATTGCAAGTGGCGGCAGCGTCACGTTTCATGATTGTGGCCTGGAAAGTGTGAAACATGAAAATCCTACATGGCTGTGGCATTCTTATGCGTGCGGCTGAAAGTACGGTGTTTATTTTGAAGGGCAAAATGTGTCAAAGTGAACATGTTCAAGGTGTGTGTGTGTTGCAAATTTGGTGAAAACAGGCCCCTTTATTTGCCTGAACAATCGTAAGCAGAGTTACGCAGGCGTCGTGGCTCAATGAATATTTGTAATATGAAAAAGGGGCGAATGGGACAAATTCACGGATGTATCGCTCTGCTCTGCACCGCGACAACGTGTAATGAACTTTAACACAGGAAGGTGGACTCAAATGCTCGACTGGCCACATTCATGTGGTGACAAATTTTAGACATGAACATGACAAGACTAAACATGACACTAACAAACATGACGAGACACAACACAAAGCTGTGAAGTGCTCTCATCACGCCCAGTTTCAGAGCAAAAAGGCTCAGATGAAGTGACTCTACACCGCCTGCTCAGCACAGACACATGCAGTATTTCTCTATCATTTTACCTGCAGCTCAACTGGCTTGCTCGAATATATAAATCTAAGAGACCTGAGCAAGTAAAACGATGATAAAAATTTGGTTCAGCTGACCCTTTAAAAATAAAGTTTAAATCTCAGTAACGGTGACGAGTAGCTGATGTTTCAGCCGAAGTCGGCTGTTTGATATTGAAGCTTCAGCAAACACAGGGCGAACAAGGCTTTGTCTCACATGCATTATTTAACAAGGTGAGTTCACTGAGGACATTGTTATTTACAGAAATGCCTGCAGGGTGGGGGTTACCTCGATTTACACCACCCACGCCGGGACGACTGCAGCCCTGTAATGTAGGCTACTGGGAAAATCCTGTTGGCTGACCGAGTCATTCAGGGACACATATCTGTTTAGGGAAGTGTATGAATGACTCACTTTGCCCCCCTCCCTCGCACATTTTTAGTAGTTCCTCAGATTCAAAGAGGCGACCTTTTGGCCACGAGCCTGCTTTCTTAACCCCGAGACTGCTGCCACCCCCACAGTCAGTCTGGAAAGATGCGCCGAGCAAAAACACCGTGATCGCCCCCCTTCATCCCCGCAGAAATAATTCATGACCACGGGAATAATCGTTCGCTCCGACTCCTGCAGCAGAGGTCAAAAGTCGCCACAACCCATCTCCTTTCACATTTCGCATCCTTCTCCGTCTACCGCGCCTTCCTTCCTCCCCCCATTTAAAAAAAGAAATCACCTGACTGTGTCTTGATCCGCTCTCCGTCACTGTCAGGTGAGATAGGAAATGTGGATCAGATAAGGATGAGTGGCACAGGTGGGTTCGGGGATGACAGGAGCGCAAACAAGCAGCGTCCTCTTGTCACATTACCATTTCCCCGGTTATGGTTGCTCGCGCGCCTGCGGGGGTGAAATCTCCATTCCCCATCCCGAGGCGGGAAGACGGGAGAGAGGAGAAAAAAATCAGAAGCTGACATTAATGCTTTTCTCGAGCAGGAATGCAGCGCTTTGCCTCCAACGCCTGCCTCGACATCTGCCCGGCACCTGGGTCGGGCCGACTCGACGCTCAGACAGGCCCCTGTCAATAAATCAGCCTCTGGATTAAACGGAGGAGAAGCGGTGATAAAGCCGAGGCCCGAAGCTATTGCACGTGAAATGTCAGGGAATCTGACGGAGTGTCCCAGGAAAGAAATATCTCTGCGAAAACACACGCTTGGAGGTCATGAGATTGTTGCTGAGTAGACTTCTGTTGTGTTTGCGGCGCCTGATTTATTACCTTGGATGTTATCCTCTCTTGTCCTCACAGCTGAACTTAAGCAGAGTAGGTAATGTTTTCTTACCTCTTTTTTAAAAAATATTTCTCTTGGGATTTCACTTCTGTCATAAAACAAGATCGCTCTGCGGGTCGTTTCAGGTGTCTTAGAACATAAATTTCTACAGTATCTGAGTAGAAATCTGGGCCTGTAGAAACACCTGGAGCGAAACCCCTTAAAGCGTAAAGTAAGCCCTGGCCAACATGATGACACAAAGCATACCATCAAACTAATGAGAAAAGGTGAGAAATGCTGCAGAGGCGAGCTGTGTAGTGCAGATAATGCAGAATGGATCCTCTTGAGGGCTTTAGTTCAATATAATATGCCTAATTTCCTGTGAAGGAACACAGTCGCTGCAACTTTGGCCCTTTCTAGCTCGCTCTCTCTCCCTCTCTCGGCTCTCACAAACGCTTCGGCCCTCGGTCTCGGAGCGGCTTGGTTAGGTGCGGCGCCCGTCTGTCAAAGCCGGCGTAAACAGAAGCCCGACTTCCCCCTGCGAACCAGCCGACATCTGTTTAGCATCAGCCGCTCTGCTCTGATCTGCCCCGTTCCCCCCTTGTCACTTTTCCAGGGGGTTTCTCTCATTCTCCCATGCTCTTTGTCTCCTCTCAAAGTGTTTTCACTTTCCGTCGGTTTTGGGGGTTGGTGATGTTTGGATCAGGCCATTGACATCATCGACAGTGTGTTACAGATACTGTTGAAGTGCACGGCAAAAGTCCGAACAAAGTCCTAAAGGGGGATGGGTTGATTTTGGGTTTGTCATTGGATTCCCAGGATTTGGGAGCGTCTGAGAAAATGATCTCACTGCTGCAATTTTGACTTAAAATTGGAGATTAAAATTGGGCAAATATAAATTCAGAAAGTCACAGACTAAGATCATTCAAGCTTTCTTATGATACTTTTAGACCTTTACATCTGTGATCTCCAGTCAAGGTAAGAAGTGATAAACCCTTTCTCTCAGGAAGCAGAATGCATCAACCAAAAAGATGAATTTACCACTTTGTTTGAGGCAAACTCATCATATTTCATTATGTGCTGCAGTGGACTTTACGTGCTTTAAAGCTTGTTGAGGTGGCTGATGGGATTTTGCTGGCATGGAGCTCTGACATGACACCCACCCACAAAACCCCCCCAATACATCAATGACAGAATGTCTATATATGTACGTACTTGTGGTAATGAATGTTGGGTAGTTCTCTAAACTGTTAGGGACAGTTTGCATTGTATCCTACAAAGTCAGAATTACAGCGCAGAAAATGTTGATCTCTTTCTGTCGACGCCGGCTGAGGATTCATCTTCTTTCTTTCTCTCTTTGTTGCTTTGGTCCCTCTGATCCTCTCTCTCTCTCTTCCCTCGCTCTGACAGCAGCCTCTCTATTTTCCTCCGTGCTCCTGTCGGGTTGGCAGGTCCAGGTTTTCCTTTTCATTTCTGTCATCGCCGCTCTCCCTCCTGCTCCAACTACACCTGGCTGAATATTGGCCCCCAGATGATAATAAAACCCAGCAGCCTCCAGGCTTGTAAAATCCGGGCAGGGGCGCGCCGCAGACTTCTACCCCCAGTACGTTCCCCGTTTCCTCAATCCCCATCCTGTCTGGAAACACCGGTACCAGCGTGGACACACTGTGTATTTGTTTTTATTCCTAAAAGCGGCATTCCTCAGCTGCTCCTCCCTGTTGCATGTTTTTGCAGATTTAAAACTGAGGAGGGGGGGTGTATAGACACAGGAAACAGAGAGAGGGATGGATGTGAAACATGGAAAAATACACTTATTAATGTGATATGATATTAATACAGATACAGTCTGATGTATTGGTTCCACTGCGTTTGCATTTTCTCACCAACCTCAGGCTCTTAAATCCAACCCAGCATATTGGTTCAGTCAAACCAGCCTTTATAACAGTAACATCTTTGATCTGAAAACAGTTTATTTTAGTCTAGTCATTGCAATTATAGGACTCAGTCACATTGCAGAAAGGAATCTGGACTTATTTGAAACCAAATGTTCAAATGCAAACATAAAATGAAACTTAAAAAAAACAAATTCTCCAACCTGTGAGTCCAAAATCTCCACAATAGTTTCATTTTTGTCCAGTTTACCCCAAACAAAACTATCAATATCCAATACACAACCCATAAGTTGCGACTCTAACTTCACGACACACTTGCTGTCAGTCTTTTCTTTGTATAATGTATATGAAGGCATATGTAATGGGACACATTCATCAGTCTTGTCAAAATAAAACAACTACATGGTAACCTCAGGCTTTTATTTTGAAGCTGCTGCCACCCCACTTGGGATAAAAAAACGCGCACAAACTCAAAAATGCACCTTCGCTGGCCTGCGCCCGCTTGTCCACACAGGTCGCTCTGTGGAAGTGATCGAATAGCCGTGTCAGCTCCCGTGTATTTCATTCCTCAGCTACTTTTTCAGCTCTCCCCTGTGAGATCTGCGCCGCGAACAGGCTTTGCCACTGTTCCCAACAGGCATGAATGGCCCGCTCTGTCAAAACCCAAAGAGCAGAGGAGGAGCCCGAACAGACGGGGGGTTCTTTCGGCGTTGGACGTATCTTAATGTTTGGAAAGATAATCTGCGGGGATTTGGATTCCTGACGGTGGCGAGGTGTTGATGTTTGGGCTGGGCCAGGCTTTGGGTGCTGCTGGAGGAAGAACATCAGATAACCCAAACTGCTGAAACTCTCTCTAGATGATGAACAGGCTCCCTTTTGTATCTCGAGTAATCCATATTCCCCGACACTGCTCCGTTCGGGGCAGGTAGGCAGATGAAGAATATCCTGCTCACTGGAGGCATTTGTTACACGAATGTCCTCGACTCAATAAGGCCACTGTGTGAGCCTCCGCAGCTTTACAGTACTCAGGTTTTTGGGCACAATTAGGCAGTATAGTGCTCAGCATCATTTATTAAGTGATGGTTCATTTACAGTGAAGCAGTAAGAGCTTGATTTGGTTATTTGAATTGCAAGAAAAATCATTCATTCAGATGATAGATGATGCAGATGATGATCCTGCTGAACTCTGGATTATGTTCAATGTCAACTTCTCCTCTGTCTGCAGAAACATTGTTGATTGGGCAAATAAACTACAGTTAAGGTTTAGTGTTCGGCACTAAGATTTTCCATTTATATACTCTACATGTGCAGTGTAGAGTCAGATTCAGTATTTAACTCTTCATATAGTAGTTTTTTTTTCTCCAATTAAAATGGCTGCACATGCATGAGGGATTCAGAGAAAACAGTGCACATGTAATCTGTTTAATGACCAGTGTTATTCTGTCTGATAAATATCAGCTTCGTCGTTTACTTCACCCTCCTCACACTGTGGTGGCTTTTATTGCGTCGCAGCTACACGAGAAGCAGTTTATCAGTAAATACATCTGCAAAACAAGGCACGCACTTTCCGCATTGTTTTGTCAGCAGATCAGAGGCGTTTCCAAATGAACTAGTCCTAAAATCTGAAACATTACAGCTCAGAGGTTCGGGTGTGGTTGAGGTTGGGCAACTAAAACACTTGGGGAAAGAGTGTGGTTATGATTTGGACAAACTTAGTAATGAGATGCAGAATCATCAAATGATCATAACTGAATAATAATAGATAGTAATAAAAAATAGAATATGAAATGGATAGTTAGTATGAGTTGTATTAGCCTTTAAAGATGAACAGTAGAGGTCATGACATTTTTTTCCTTTCGCCAACTCAGCGTCCAAATCTTTATTCTGCCTTCTCGAGAATCTGCCAATCAACAATTTCCTTTATGAATCCTTCAGATCATTGTGATACAGGAAACAGCCGCCCTCCGCTGCGGTGCGATAAAAACATCTAGGATATGATCTGACAGCGAATCACACTTTAGAGATCAAGCTGACAGATCTATGTCTTTTTCCCATGTGAAAAAAGAAAATCACACTTATTAAGCCGAGTAGCTGCCCTTTCCCGCTGATAAAGGGCACAGCTTTGGGCCGAGTTATCAAGGTCTGAGGATATGAGGGGCTTGATGGCTGAGCTGATACGGTGACACCCGGTCTTTGGGACGTGAGTAACGACCCCCGAGTGAAGGATCATCAGCATCGGCCTCGAAACATGCTGATAAGACTAATGAATTTAACCGAGGCCGGCTGATATGCAGAGACCCGATACAAGCAGCGGCAGGGTTTTTAGAGATCTGCTCACAGAGACATTAGTCATACTGATTAGTTCATTACCTTGCTACGATAGGATCAGAGTCATTTTGAATTATATTGGCATGTGGGGTTTTCATTGACGCTGATTAAATTTGCTATGTTTACATCTTTGCTAACGGCGTACACATAAACTTTGGAGTATTGAATGGCGGGAGCGTTTGGCTGCGAACCCGGGCAGTGTCTTTGGCGGGGGGCCAAGACTAACAGCCGTATCAGATGTGGTATATCTCCCACACCCTGAAAAAGTCACTGTCATAACTCACTCTCAAGTGTGCCATAAAAATACACCCAGAAAGAAATCTTACATTCTATTGGCATAACCTCTGACTCGCAGGAGCTCACGTGGGAGCTCCGCTTTCCGTCAAAACCTGCAGCCCGTTTTTTTTGTGTTTTTTTTTGCAGTCCCAGATGCAGCGCTGGCGTGTCATCAGCATGTGCAAAATTCAGCGAGCCGAGGTGGGCTAGGGTGCACGGATGGAAGGGGGTAGAGGTCGTGACCTTGTCTTTGGCGGGGTCTTATTCCCAGAGCTCGCTGCAGAGAGGTGTCTTATCTCCAACGCCAGCCTGAGCCTCTGATCTATGGACACATCAAGGTGGTGGAGGGAGCTCATCGCAGCGAGAGCTTCAAGGAAAAAACGTGCCCCGACCTCAGCGGCAGCTGGGTCAGAGTTTTATCTGAGCTTAGGGTTTATTTGTTTTTTCCAGTCAACTCCAAAGCGGTCTATATAAGAACCAGACGCTCGTCTAGGATGCGATTCCATCTCTCTTAATCTTCAAGAATGTGTGAAAGAGCTGAGCGTGCTAGCGTGGCTCATATGGATGAATAATGCATCTGATGTTTTATTACTGAAGAATCTGGACCATTAATCTTAAACAGACTGCGTTTGGTTTTGTGTGTCAGTCAGTCTGCCTGTTTACATGTTTGTGTAGCTTTTAGTGTGTTTTTTTCTCATCTCCCCCCCTCCCCTCCTCGATCCTCAGTGCCAAAGCAGTGGGGGGGGGCGGCGCTCTTGTTTTAAAATTTCATAAAGGCAGTTGGAAAAGGACTGGATGTGGGACTCGCAGCTACCGAGCACCTCCTCAACCGATGCGCTCAAGCACATGAGCAAACATGGCCGGATAAACATCGCTGAGGACCTGCGGTCAGAGAGCAGGGAGATCAGCAAACACATTACCTGCCAGGTTAAACGCGTCCCATAGCGGCTTTTCATAAAATCCAGAAATTTGTAGCATTTCATCCACTGCTAAATAGGTACCTTGCTTTAAATCTGACACCTCGAAAAAGACATTCAGACTAAAATAATTCTTCTTCTTTGGTGATTTGTTGTGCACTGAGATTTGAACTTCTCATTTTAAACATGACAATTATTGGAAATCAAATCTGCTTCTTCCTTGTCCATGAAAATGAGGACAAGAAACTAAATTATAAGCACAGATGTATTGGGAATGTGTCAATCAATACACAGAATTAAATGCAGCAGGTGATGAAAAGCCCACCTGATTCAGCTCAACTCGCCTCAAAGTCTCCTAAAGGACGACGCTGGAAGTGTACGTCTCCTTCCTGTCAAACAGAGTATGTAAGGATTTTTTAAAAAGCTCTTGGTGATTTAGTATACTTTGAAGGTGATTACACTCTCCTTATGAGCTTACAGCTCTCAGGACGTTTTAACCGCCGTACCGGCCCTGAGAAATATGCCTCCGATGAAGTCTCCAGTCGGTAAATTTTTCATTTTTCCAGTCTACACGTGAGCACCTGGGCCTCGTGGGAACGGTGCAGCTTTCACTCACGCCGTAAAACCGTCAGAAATAATGCCTGGCTGAAGATATAACACGCGGCATTACATACGTGAGTCACGCTTTAAATCTCCGCTTTAAATACCCTCCCATTTCACATGACAACAAGCATGCCGCATTCTCCGCATTCCTTCATGTGCGCTGCGGATTATTTCAGTGCCCTGTCATTAGGAGAGGGCTGCGCGATGACAACACAGACTTAGGCAGCTTTACCTCACGTTTGATGTGGCCTGTAAATATTTCCCCTGACGCGGGGGGCTTTCACGAAGAGGGTCCCCCTTTGTGCAGCGGCCATTATGGGATCGCGTTGCTAATGGTCTTTCTGGGACAGACACTTTGTTTGAGAAAAAAACTCACACATTTTTCCTGACGAGATGGCAGACTGAAACATGTCGGTGTTTTGCGTACACACAAAGCATACTTCACGAGCTTCACCTCATCCACCCACTCAGTCAGGACATATTCAAAAGAGCAAACACGATCATTTGCCATTTCTGCTATTGATTTACTGCTGTTGGCGCCAACAGTAAATTTAACTTTGGGAACTTAGCTGAGCACTAATGGGCTTTCAGTTTGTGAGTGGCAGTCTGGCTGCGTGCTGCAGCACTCTGAGACAAGCAGATGGCTTTGGGGCACTGTTACTTAACACTGTAATTGGTTGCTTTCCAAACATGAAAGATCTGTCACACCGGTTAAATCCAAGTTAATAATTAAAATGATGAAAAAGACGATGAAAAGATTAGGAGTTGATGTCGTCTTTTATTTAAAAAAGGGAAAAAAAATTGGAAAATGCGGCACCACGCTGTTCGGCATCGATCTGTTGTCGTGCTTTGGCGTCGGCCCCGTTGGCCTAATGGTCACCCAGAGTGCCCTTGACTGGCGACTCTGCGGGGAGCCTGGGCCTTTGCCATGTTCCTCTGGCATCGGGGCGAGCCGGCCCTGATGGCCGTCTTCGAAGTGCCGGCCTCAGATGTGAGATCAAGTGCGATAATTGCTTCAGAGGCTCCGCAGGAGGGGGCGGCATCCCAGGAGGAGAGAGCAGACAAAACAACTGCAGTTACTGTATTTAGACCAGCAGCTTGTGCTTGTGAACATCTGGCCTATAAGAGTTTACACTCAAGGCCACAGGTTAAAAAAGCCCATGTAGTGATAGCAGACGTACTTTAAGTCTGGTCAGGCCCCAAAGGAAGGTCACAGGGGGGTCAGAATGAACCCTAACATTGTTTTAGGTGTTATGAGATTCAAAGTACCCAGAAAAATAATTTATTTTATACGTTAGAGATGGTGAATAAAGAAAAAGGAGCCAAATTTTGATGAGTTTCGAGGCTGTTTTTGTTGTTGCTGTTTCTGGTTGCATTATATGCTAACATGTCCCCGTTATTTTTACCCGCCCGTTGCAGATTCACAATGCGGTTCCCAGAGAAATCTGCATTGTTTTGATGTCTTGTTGCTCCAAAAGTCACACTTCCACATCGATGCAACTGTGCACATGCTAATTTCCCATTTTCACCCCTGTAAAACAACAGGGGTCCTCCAAAAAAAAAGTTTGAGAACTACAGGCTGCAGCGTTTGTTTTTCGATTCCCCGTGGCATCAAAAGTTTCGCGTTCAAAAGAGACGCTTTTTGTCTTTTGGGCTTTTTTTTTTTTTTGCCAGCGACTAATTAGAGAACTGAGATGCAGCAGCAGCAAAGAAAAATAAATGCTTTGGGGCAGGAGATGTGAAGGAAAGGAAAGAGAATAAGTCGGCTGTAGTTGCAGCAAAGAGGAAGGTTTTATGGGAAGTTTATGGGCTAAACAGGCACAAAATAAATGTACCGCAGATAAATTTCTTTCTGCTACACTGAGATTCCTGGCCCGGTGACCTCTTCATGGGAATCCCCATTATTCAATTACACTCCGCCAGCACATGACCGGAGTGTCTAGAAATCAATGGAGAGCATCTGTCCCACTGAGATAACCGTTTACCCAGGAGATGCGTCATGAGCTGTCGAGCTAACATCTAATTAATTAGTCTTGAGCCCGGACCACACCGATCTGACAGCGTCAACTCACAACTGGCTGTGTTAAATACTGCAGGTAGACCTCAAATGTCTGAAAACCCAGATGGTTGAAGAACGGTGCCTATGTGGCCTATTTCTTACAGTCGCGCTCCCCCTCTTCTGCTTTATGTAGTCGGACCATGAAGAGGCGAACCATTAGGCCAAGAAAATCCTGACATCTGTTTTTTCCATCCTTAGCTCATTTCGTCCGCGCTGTAACTCAGTAGCGCACGTTTTGCGAGTGTGGGCTATTCTCAGCTGACATTACACAGCTGGGCTTGCTTCGGGGCCAGCCGTTAGAAGTTACCCAGAGGTGCTTCTGGAGTTACACGCTGAGGGGAGAGAGGCAGAGAGGGAGGCTAAACTGATTAATCGCACCTTTTTTTAAGTGCTTCTGCTCCGTTTCGCTTGCTCTTCATGCATTTATGAAAACAAAGTGGAGGGAAACACATGGTCCCGTTATGATTTGCAGCATCTTATGCGTTGGTTTGATCAATGAATGCTCGCTGTTGTTACTGCTTGGCTGCTAATATTTTGGATGAAGGCCTTAGTCGAAGTCTGCGCTTGTTTCCTGTCAACCTATATTCACTATGACGGTTTGCACACTGACTCCATTGTTTACTTTTGGCTTTTCTCATCTCTCTGCAGGAATACATGGACGCCAACAAATGCATCGACGAGCTCCTCAAACAGCTCGAGGAGGAGCGGCGAAATGTCCGAAGGTAAGCGGCTTCTTAAGGTTTTCGGGCAGATGTTTTATTGCCTAAAGATGTCCGCAGCTGCCCGCAATCCATTCCCGACCTGAGGCAGCAGAACAATGTTGTTTGGCTTCCAAGCTTTGTGCGGCGCTCTTGAGAAATGCTTTTTGTGTCGGGAGCACACTAAAAAAGTGGCAGACAAAGGGGAGACTCCGGTCCCAGTGTGGGGCTGACTGGGGGCATTTCTCATGGAGGTCCTTTGCAGTGGATTTGCCCAGACAATGGGAATGAAGAGCTTATGGAGATGCCAATCTAATGACCTTGTCCCCTCCATGCTCCTATCGTCCAAGCCCTGCCGATGATGCACTGCCCCCAAAGAAAAAAAAAAAAAAGAGGGATAATTTTTTAAACTTCACCTCTTTTGTACAAGCCTCTCTCCATCTCAATGGAGCTGTATTCTCCTGGCTCAAAGTAATTTTCCCCCTGAGTGAGCAGAGAGGAGCTGGGGGTTGGACACAGGGGGACAGGGGTCTCAGGGTGGGTGGCTGAAGGGGGAGGGGGTGGATGGATGACCACTGACCATCCCCTTTACTAGGCCAGGGCAACCCCTTAATAAAGGAAGTGATGTGTAAAGGAATGACCCTCTCGTCTGTGTCATCCCCACCCCTCTTTAGAAGACACGGGAGTCGTCTTCGATGACACCCCGAGTGACCTAATCGCCACTGAGAAGACTAAAATGACTTTGGATTGACCCATGTTTGGCCAAATGGTTTCAACGACATGAACTTGTGCTCTTAAGTGATTGGAGCTGATGTCTTAACTACATACCAACACAGTGGTTGATATCTGATGAGGTCATAACTTTAATTTGATCAAACACCTGACGGCTTAAAGACGCTTGCTTCAGCTGTGGTGAACATGATACCTGCCTAAAAGTGTGTTAACATTGTCATTATGAGCATGTTGGCTTTTATTATAAGTATTATTATGCCTAGATAAGGCCTCTTGATGATTTTTCAGTTTGTGGTAAACTGCAGTATCACTTCAACATCATTCACACACTCAGTTTTACTTTGTTTTAAGTCTTTTTTGTGCACAATTGTTAGTTTGTAAAGGTTATATGATGCTAATTGAGGAAGAATTTAACAAATGTTTGATTCAAATCTGACCAGAAACATTGGTTACGTTTGCTCTGGACAAGAAAAAAACTTTTCACTGACCTGATATTTTAAAACTCCCTTCAAGCTTTAAATGTGCCTCTGCCTTGTAAACATGAGGGCGTTGTACTTTGTCACAATAAAAGCTAGATTTTCTTCAGTGGGACAAGTTGTCTGGCGTAAACTTTACTTCAAACTTGGATCTTTTTAAACTGACGATCAGATAAGAGTCTGTCACATGCTGGTTAGTGCAGCGTTTGTGGTTCATGTCACTAAATAAGAAGACAATACCAGCGTCCATTCAGCGCCACCGCTTCCTTTTTTTCTTTCTCAACAAGTTCCACCCGGCTGAGATGCAGCTATATAGCCATCGTAAAGGAACCACCAAATATGTAGCTTGTGCTTTGAAAATCTCTCGTGTCTTGGAGGCAAATGTTTTTTTCAAAAACAACATACCACCAGGCAGCATTTGTGCTCGTCGCTTTTCCACTGTTGGTGTTCAGAGTGGCGACAGTGATAAATGACTTCACAAAGGCCTTTGTTCGGCTAAAACATAGACCGCAAGTCGAAAAGGAAAAAACGCCTCCTTCCTCTTATTAAGCAGCGTCTCACGACACTGTGGACGTCTCCCTCCACCCATCAGAATATGGGGCCCATCAATCCGTCAAGAGGAGAAAGAGAAGCCCTTACATTCCTCTAGTTCTCTGCATCCCTTCTTTATGACCCCATGACCCGACGCATTCATGTCTCTCATTGTACCTTATTATAGGGTAGTTTCACACCGGGGAAGTACACAGATTGAACAATTATGACTTCTGCTCAAACCGGACTGCTTTTAGTAATCATATCTTAAATATTGTCTCAAATGAACATGCTGTTCGTATATTTTTCCTTAAAAGGAATGCTGCAGAACACAACACTTGGACCAAAGGTCGCTTTGATGCTCACCATTTTTATTGAGGACTGCAGCTAAAGTGAGCTTGGATCAAAGGCATTTGTTGCTTTTTCACAGCAAGACCAGGCACCCAGATACTGTGTGTATTTGTATTTGTTCTGAAATGTGTGTTTTAAGCATCTTTGTTGTATTTCAGGTAAGTTTGGTGACTGTTTGCCACAATAATTCTTACTGGCCTGTCCCTAATTGCAGAAAAGTTTGTTTTTTGGCTCAAAATAGATGCTGAAAAGGGGTTTTCTAGGCAAAGAACAGACAGGCAGGAAAAAACGGAGCACAGAAACACAGGACAGGTAGATACTTTCATAGATGACGCAACAAAGAACAAAGGACAGGGACCGGTATATATGCACTGTGAGGGAGAGGGACGTGGAAACAGGTGAGGAGACTAACAGGGAACAGGTGAAACTAATATGGGCGGAGCATCCAGTGAGCATAACTGGAGAAGACAGGACACCAGAAACAACTGAACACAGGGGATGACAGATAAAGAATGCGAAAAAAAGACCCTGAACACAAAAACCACAAGACAGGATAACAGGAGGAACGCCAGACTGAGAAGACAGAGAGGGTACAAGAGACACAAGGCAGAATGACACAAGGAACATGAAGCACAATGCAAACCAGAACATGTAATTCTGTAATTATCTGCACAGAAGTCATCTCAAGCAAAGATTTTCAAGCTCACAGGTGGTTTAATGATGGAAAGGTGCAGATTTTTACTGACGAACATGAACTGAAGATAGTCCTCAGCTTGTTTTTGATTACGTGTCAAAAGTGTCTGTTGCATCTTGGACATCCTAAAGCATCATGCACACACAACACACGGATACACACTCAGTGTCGTGCTCAGCCGCGGCGCCGTTGCCTGATGAAGCACAAAACCCCAGTGGGATGCTGGCCCGGGCTCTCCCGCTCCCTCCATTCAATGTGAGCACGTCCTTGACAGACGGAAACAAAAGCTCCGCGGCGCAGCGTCAACATCAGATGGAGCAAATCCAGATCTGGCAACGCCAGACGCGACGTACAGTAGGACGCTGACCCGGGGTTTCCACTCCTTCATCGTGTGTTTGCAGCGCGCTCTCATTAAAATCCGATCAAATGGCTTCTTTAAAGGTTTACAGCCTCATTAGCGGCGGCATTGAAATGCTGGTGACACACAGTTGCATGGGGAGGAAAATGGAGTTTATTAAAGACTTCTGCTGAGTGGCAGACGTGTGGGAGAGACATATGGATGTTATGCAGCGTTAAAAAGCATGACGAGCGGGGAGTGAGTTTGCATGACCTCTTTCTGACAAGCTGCTGTGTCAAGGCACCGTGACTGTGTAATCTTCCCTGTGGATTAAAACAATGTAGATTAGATTTTTTTTCTCCGCTTCTCATTTTCCCTCGGTAGATTCGTCACTGTGATGAGCTGGTGTTGTTTTTTTTCCCCCCTGAATCTTCTTTTGACCTTGTTTTTTAGTGTGTCGAGCGTCGGCCGCTACCAGGTCACATGGAGCTCGCTTCACCTGCCATTTTCTGCCGGCCGGAGCAGATGGCGTTCGTCTGTGACCCCTTCCACACCTTTTGAGGACAAGGAGGGATGAGGGCAGGGCAGATAGTGGGGGGGCCCTGCTCAGGATGAGTGGGAGGTGGGGAGGAGGTGCGGAGGGGGACTCAGCTGGAGATCCATGAGGCTTAGGACAGGTTGCGAGGGGCAGGCGGCTGCAGCTGCAGCTCGGGCCGAAGGGACATTAGCGGCGACATCTGCTGATCAATAAGCTATTTGTCATGTTCGCAAAGCAACGGCGCTTGGAAGACGGCGATAGAGAGTGGAGGTCAGATCAGATGCGCGCTGAGCTGAGGGATTATAGGTAATAGGAGTTTCTTTTCTCTAAGTGAATTTGCCTGTGGGTAGAATTGAAAATGGACCAGTTTTGTCCCGAAACTGCTCGACACTTATGCCCATTTGTCCTTGTCTGCTCAAGCAAAGCTGCGAGATTTAAGATATGAAAGCAGCTAAATGAATTTGTTGTTTTTTTAAAGTGCAGTTTTGCTTTTAAATGTCTGTCCTTCATCAGTGTCACTCCCTTTGTGTTATTTGGATTATCATTTTCTGAATTTTCTTAATTGTTTAAGCTGTTCAGATCACAGAGCCGCTAATCACTTAAGTCAGTTAAAGCAGTTTAAAAATATTTCAAAAAGTGCTTTGATCGTTCCCTAAATTTCAATCAATTAGGGGACACAAATGGAAAAAAAATGTCCTTGTAGCCCCCATGACGGCAAGGTTATGCTAGAAAGAAGAAAAAAACTGAGCGCATGCACATGAGAGAAAAAGACCACAGGAGCACGAAGCTGGGAAACAGCTTTACAAATCTGGACCTCGCTGATGTTACTACAAGGCATATCTGGCCTCAAAGACGCCTGTGTGCTGCCGGCGGTCTGAGCGAGATGAAAGGCTGTAATCCTCAGTTGAAGTATGCGGCGAGGCCTGTTCTGTCGATGATGAGGTGGATAGGGTTCAGCCTCCCGCAAACCACACAACGCCCCAAGGATTCGCCGTCTCGCTCGGGCGGGAGCCGCGCGTTTTACAACTTTAATTGGATAAGTTGACCGGCCTAATGCAATAATTTGATCATGCTAAGCTCCAAAGAGATCTAATGCACTCCCGAAGTATGTTTGTGCGCCCTCTGAAGTGAATGACTGAGTCCTAATCCGTCCGTTAGAGGTCAGCTTGCGGCCAGAATCCAAAACATCTCAAAGGAGCCGTCAGGGAGGTAAATAAATCAATCCATGAAACCACAGGCACTGCTGGAATTTGGCGAAAGATCTGAATTTTCTTTCTCACAATATGAAATGTGTGATTAAAGCTTGTGGGGGGATAACCTGCTGGAACGATCTGAGGCTGAAGTATCGTGATTGTTGGGCAGCATCTTGTTTGTCTCCACCACTCGTCATTCGGCGAGGAGTCAGCCGCGAACACGATGATGAACTCCCCGAAACAATTAGTTAAAGAGGTGACTCTTTGTGACACACGCTCGCTGGTTTGCCAGTGATTCAAGTCTGCCCGTCTCGGGACGCGCTGGCCTCCCGAGCCCCGTAAACTCCAGGCGCTCCTGATTCACGCACAAAAATCTGGCAAAGATACATGCATGTTTTATGGAGCTTATGCGGGGAAGAGGTTAATCGAATGGGTTAATGAAGCCTTTTACCGACGCTCCCTCAAGGTCATTGCAGCGCTGCATTCCCATGCACGCTGGGCGAGATTACTTAAGCAGTGATATGCCGTGTCTGCCTCCCTGTGCTGCGTCCTTCTCCACATATCACTCATAAGCCGTCATGTTTTTTTTTTTTTTTTTGGTGCATTCAAGGTCAATGGCAAAGCTAAGCAACTGCATTTATTTTGAAAAAATGAAAAATCTATACTTAGCATAATGGATGTAACCTTTCCCTGCAGATATAGTGTTGTAATAAACAGTTTTTGTTGGTGCCAGCTGGGATGTGTAGTGGTTTCACAACATGGATATACAGTGTTTTATAGGACTTGTGACACGTATTCTTGGCATTCGGATTGAATGGGGGTATTATCTGCATTCCTAGAAGCAATTATCTGTGTTTAAGAGCTGAGTCTTTTTCAGTGGGGTCTTGCATAATAGCTAATTACTACTGTTGTTTGTCTAAGTGAGTTCTCAGGCACTAATTTGAAAGCCTTGTGCTGGAAGAAAAGCACGTTAATTATGCATTTCTTTAGAAAATTGGAGCTTTTTCTTTTTTTATCAGATTGAATCCACTCTGGCGCTGTTGTACATTTCATTAAGTGACGGCTCGCTCAGCATCCAGGTCTATTAACTTCAGAGCTCCTCTCCATTGTGCAGTGAAAAGATTTTCTATCTTCGATCAAGATCAGCTTTAGGAGAACGTGCTCCCTTTGTGCTCACGAGAGCGTGCAGTTATTTTGACTCATACGTGCGCAGCACAGCGCCTTGGAAAACATTAAGATAAGAGGGAGCGATAGATCCTGTGCGGTTTTTATTGTTGATAGATCCCGTGTGGTTTTGACTGGTGGAAGTCACAGTGGTTGCATCCACGCTATTTACCTCCAGCTCAGGGCTCTTTGGAAAACATCCTCTCATCTCTCCGGGGAAACAGGAAGGGGTGAAAATTTGGGAAATTCATAACATCTCGGACATGAAAGGACGCGTCCCCGTGTGAGTCAGTCGACGAGGCGATGATAAAATCTGATGTTTCTTTAAGTAAAGCTGTTTGGTTTCTTTACACCGCAAAAGAGGGAGACTTTAAATCCGCCTTGTTGGATGTGACTGTTCCACCAGGTCTGATTTCGGGCCGCTTGGTTGCACAAAACACGACTCTCTTATTTAAAGTATTGTATTTACACATAAATAAACTACTCCCATGTGGAGCTTTAACTAAAACGTACAGAGCATTGGACTGCTCCTGGAAAAATCATAAAGCGAGGCCCTCCTTGAGACAGGAAACTGTAGGCTTTGTGAGAAACGTGGTGTTTATTTTTAAAAACACTCGAGCTAACTGTGAGAGAGGATAGTGCTGAAATTAGCCACGGTATAATAGTCCCATTTGTTTACCATAATCGCACAAGGAATGTCAAAGTAATTCTTTGAGATTTAAGGGAGATTAATTAAAGATTAACTCCATCAGTGTTAATCCCGCATATTCCAGTCTCGATGACTTTAAGCGTTTCCTTACTTGCGCGGGGGGGGGGCGAGGCCTCGCCTGCTGATGGTGTCCCGCCGGACCACCATCCCGACTGTCGTTCCGCCCCCATCCCCCCGCCTAATGAAACATGACGGAGGTGCATCATTGCGCTCATTGTGTTACATGCCTCGTCCTGCCACACAGAAGTTAAACGACACACAGATAGACGCTGGCTATAACACACACACACACACACACACACACACACAAATAGTCACCTGAGGGGCTCTCTGTGGTTCGGTGTGACCCATCATATGATTTGCATCTGTCTGGGCGTTTGCTGTTCTGAGCGGCGTAGATCCTGAGAGGGCTTGTGTTGGGTAAACAAACACGCTGCCTGTCTAGAGTTTGGCATTTCCTTTTGCTCCTCTTGATGCAGCAACCCCCCAACTCTATCCCGCCCACCTCTCCCCACCTCAGAAGCAGTCTAGCCGTGTTGACAGCTAAATATCTCCTGGACGGATAGAAGCCGCCCATTGTACCTCTGATGTGCGTCCAAAATGATCCTACACCCGTTACTTTTCCCCCGCTTGTATCAGACATTAAATAGCTGTTCTCAGAAGCGTGTCTAAGCTTCAGCACCACATACGTGCTAATCGTCTTTAGGGCGCTAGAGAGACGGGAAGGAAACAAAAGTTCTCCTTCTTCTCCTCCTGTGTGATTAATGCCTGTCTTGGAACACACACCTAGACGAGGACGGCGGCGGACGGCGGGTAATGAGCTCAAGTGACGCATACTGGCCTTCCCCCTCCACCCCTCCACCGCCCCCCTCCCTCGGGCCACTTCTGGTCACTCATCTGTGATCGAGCTGCAGGGGATTAATGTTATGGCAGGAAAAGTGTGGCTGACGACTGCAGCCGTGGACTGACAGGATGTTTGTACATTCATACACAGAGAGTAACAGAGTTACTCAACAAAGAGTACTTTCCCTGGGTATGCACATTTTGTGCAACTTAAATACATTTTCAAGGTCTGTCAAAACATAAAATAAGCTTATAAAATGTGATGAAATTGGAAGGGATTATGCTATCCAACAACATAAAGCAGATTAATTTAGCTCCATCTAGAACGGGAAATTAACATGCTGCCTACGCTAGTGCATCAATAATTTAATAATCTGAGAGCGGCCGTTCTTCAGAATGAGCACTTTCATGATGAAATACACACCAAAAAAAGTCTGAAAGCATATCTGACAGCACAGTACAGATCTTTATGATGCTATAAAGAAGATATTCTGGACAAGTTGTCTTCTCTTTCATTTTGTTCATTGCAAGTGAAACTTTTTATTCTGCCTAAAATGTGCAGCTGAACAGATTTGACTGACTAATTCCAGGCCTTGGTGGAGGCTGTTGAATCATCTTCTGTTAAAATAGCACCAAGTATACTTTTTTGTGGATAACCTTGTTTTTTTTGCATAATGTGCCGAAAGGATTATGGGATTTGTACTAAAAGGGACACTTTCACTTCATTAAAGGATATAAACACTTAACTACACACACTACCACAACCGTTAGCAACCCTTTAAATCAGGCCACTCCACCACAGTTCAAAGGTGTTTGCACACACGCTTGTGTGTGCACGAACGCACACATACACGCACACAACCACGAGCATCTCTTTCCCTCAGACCACCCTGCACAAAATCCATATCGACCCGCCGTCCCTCCAGCCACTGTCCCAGCACCGTCCTGTCTCCCTCCCTACTGCCCCCCTCCTCCCTGTGGAATGCTAACCTAGCTGTGTGTGTGCGTGTGTGTGTGTGTGTGTGACAGTGGTGGAGCCAGGCTGGCTGTGTGGGCGGCCGAGTGTTTCCAAACAGTGGAATCTGTCACTGACACCCCTGGCAGAGCAATAAGCAGCGCCTTAATGAGCTCAGCAGATCACTCAGCACACGGGCCGACACACACACACACACACACACACACACACACACACTAATGCACACACACGTTCACGAGGTGTATGAATATTACAAATACAGACACACATATATGCACCTATACAGTGTAATAAATGTGTGTAAAACCTCTATACACCCATGCATGTGTGGATGTGAACACACACACACACACAGGACTCTCATTAGTAGTTAAAACAGAAGAAAACAAAACTAAATAAACAAACATTGTCTGCTTCCTGATTGGGGGGTTGCTTTGAAACAAGGGTACGACTCTTCCTGACACCACTGCTGTGAATGAGATTTGTCGTCCTGCAGACGAGAGCCATCGCTCAACAATTCGCTGCCCGCTCTTGATCAAATTAACATGGAACACTGCACTCAATATTTCTTGATTACACTGCATATGTATGTGCTCGTGCTGACTCAGCCGTCCATTTGTCTTTTTTTTTTACACAAATGGGACAATAGTGTCTAATTGGTGACCACCTGCTCTTAGAATCAAATCACGCTGGCTCCATATTCACATTTCCCTGCGAGGCAGCTGCGCTTATGATAAACACAATTACCCCTCCGCGTGACACTTCGGTTACATACGCAATAATCAGGCATCATGAATCTTTTGGAGCTTTATGATGACAAACGGCAATGCGGCAGCCGGCTTTAAGAGACATCTGATAACGAGAACGTGACAGGAGGTGTCAATTTTTTATGATCGCTGTTGGGTGACGCCAGATTTCCCAGCGTGAAATGATCCACCGTGCATCTCGTCCCTGCATGTTTATCTCTGGTTGTCTCCACCTTCCACCTCAATTGGAAGTCCTCCCCCCTCCCTCTGTTCTCCAAACTAATTTTCTCACATGGTTAGTGTCATTGTTCATTTGGGACATTAGTGACAGTGAATGTGGGGCAAAGTGGCAGCGATGGCCTCGGCTCTAAGTCAGCCCCGTCCTTTCTTTCCCCTCTTTAACTGAACTCCTGTCACCGGGACCCTTTTAATTCCCCCTTTCACCCCTCCGGTACCCGCCCCCCTCTCGCACTGGTCCTATTGGGGAGCAAACAATAGAGAGCGCCCCCCCCCCCCTTTTCCTCCTCCTCTTCTGCCTCTTCATCCCCCCCTCTCATCTGCCTCGGCCCTCGCAGGCGTCCTGCCTGGTTGAGGTTGCGGGCTCCAGGCTGCAGTTTGTCACAGCCATTCAGCTGAGACTGATTGTGATTGCGGCAGATGGGCCGGAGCCTGGTCCGTCACTCGGCCCGGCAGACCCAAGCACTTTTCTCTCTTTCTCTCTCAGCATTTTTTTTCTTTTCTTTTTTCTCTCTCTCTTTGGCTTTCACATTCTGTCCTTCGCTCTCTTGATCTCGATCTCCTCCTCGGTTGTCCCTATCTGTCTTTTGTCAGCGCCTTCTCTTTCTTTCTCCACATTGTTTTCCCAAACGCTCTGTTTCCCCCCCTCCATGTCCAGATTACTAGAGATTGTTTTGAAGAAAGCTCACTTTGTGGTTTTCAAAAAAATGTCGGCTGAGTGTGGATGGAGGGCCGAAGCAGAGTGACATAGGTCTGCTTTAAAATGAGCGCCTCTGTGTTCTCCAGACAAAGTGCTGTCATATTGTCCTGCAGCCTCTGAACCCCCCCACACCCACACCTGTCCGACCATTTTTACTAACTCCAATCCAGCAAGCGCGGCCACTTAACGCAGTGACTGTCCTGGTGAAATGGGACTTTTCTTCACATAATGACTTCACTTCGCACATCACTTTTTGTGTGGACAGATGAGTGCAGCACCGTTAATGCTTTTACATCTCACCAGTCAGGCTTTTAGTCCTTTTAAACAAACACTTTTGCCTTCATGCGTGGCTGGTTGACACATCATATCTAGTTTGAACTTATTGGTACCTTTATTGTGAAGGTACTCTTGTTGTTTGCTGTCTCTATCTGTCCTTTTCTGTCGTTTCCTCCCTCTGCCTCTGCACTCAAAGAGCCCTGTTAGTGGAGCATCTCTACCTCTTGCCTGTTCACGTCCCCTCGATGGGGAGTTAAACCCCCCTCGACACTGTTGTCACCCCCCTAAAAAACTCCTCCTCCATTCAAAACCCCCACCCCGACTCTCGCTTCTCCCTCCCCTGAGGAAAGAGCCACCTTCAGAGAGAGAGAGGCGGCGGAGCAGCACATGTTAAACGTCCCGCAAAGGAGGAGGGACGCGGTCAGAGAGAGCTCAGGAGGAGACAGACAGAACGAGAGAGGCAGCGACAGACTGAGGAGAGAAATATTCTGAGGAAAGATAAAGCCTGGAGGCGGGGTGGGCAAGAGGGTGTGTGTGTGAGTGTGTGAGTGTGTGTGAGGGGGGGGCGAGGCAGGCACACAGCCGCTGTGAAGAGGAGCCTCTGAGCTCTGTGCATTAGTGAGAGAAAGCAGAGCGCAGAGGGAGAGCGTATGTAGCGTGAAGGAAGAGGAGAGGGGAAGCAGCGTCGGGAGAGTCAACGCATGTTGTCAGATCGAGAGAGACGGGGAGGGTGGAGAGGACAGACACAAGCGAGGAGTGGGAAGAAGCAAGGATTTTGAGTGCTTGAGGGAACACAGAAGAGAGGAGAGGGAAGGGGAGCAGAGGCAGTTTGGTCTCAGTCAAGTAGAGAGGCAGGCAGGGAGCAGCGCAGAGCCGGCAGTGCTGCATTGTGGATGTAAAACTTTATCGTCTGCGGGATCAGTGAGCAGGAGGCGAGCGTGCTGGTGGATTACCATGTGTGTCCTCTGAATGCACCAGGATGCTGCATCTCCACCAGGGTAAGAATCAGCATACATGACGTGACAGAAAATTGCATGATTTCTTCTGCAGCTTTCAAGCTTTCACTGTCCTCTTGATTGATGCACATTGTTCTTGTTTGGGGATTTGTGGGGTGTCAATTTATATGAGCCATACTTCTCAGGATTTGCACACTCAGCCAAAATCGAGAAAGCTTAATGATTTTTCTCACTCAGCCGTCTTTACTTTGTCCTGAGCTGCAATTTTCCTAATAATCCCCAGAGGAGGCAACATATTTCATATATAGCTACTCATGTGCAGGGGATGATTTGCACTGAGCCCGATTAGCAAGTTGCAGAGGTTGAGGGGGGGTGAATCGCGTGTCCTGTTGCTAGTGGCAACAGCATGGGGCCGGGGCGCTGCGTAAAGCACTTTGATTCTGATTGATAACAGAAGGAAATGGATATTAAGCAGAGGTAAAACAATCGAGCGTTGCAGGGGATTTGTATGTGCAGGAATGCGTGTTTTCCTTCCCACAGCCCCTTTTCTTTCTTTATGCTCTCTCTCTCAGGCAGATTAAGATTTCCTACCCAGCTCACTAATCCCACACTGAAATGACTGGTGTTGAACTGGGTGGATACAGAGAAGCGGTGGAGAATATGGATTATGGGGATCTAGCCTTTCTGTTATGATCAGCTTCTCTGCAGCTCCTTGTTAATGTGGCGTGAAGTGCTGCAGTCCTGATGTCCACATGTCAAAGTCACAGCAGGTCAGGGGTCTTTCCTCATACTCAGCTGTATTTACAGTCCACAGAAAGAGGCCAGGATGCTTGCAACCAACACACTGAGGATGCCAAAATGTACGACCTTGCACGCTGGCATTGTATTTTTAGTTGGATTTGTTATCTCTAAAAACAGAACTGCAAGGGAACATGAAAATGAGAGCATGGGAGAGTATGGGAGGTATCAGTGCTCTGTTTCTGGTGTGTGCCACAGAAAAATGCCATTCTGTGTCTTTTTTTTTTTTAGTTTGAGCTGAGTTTTTTTTCTTTCCTGGGAACTGGTGCTTCCCAACATGAGAGCAAAAAATAGCATCTGCCATGCAGCGGATGCTTTATAACTGGGAACGCCACTGCCAGTCTTAATGAAGGACAAAAAAGTCAAATAAAAGAGCAAGCGAAAGCAAAGTTTCCTAATTCTGCTTCACAGATGTATGATTGTCTTTTTGAGATGGTTGATATTTGGTTGACCTTAAACGCAAAATCTTTTATGTACGTGCCTCAAATTATGGGACTCACGTTTCAAAATAAACTATGATGTGGCTCAAACCTTAAAACAAAGTCCTTTTACACAAAGTGTCATCAGCAGCACTCGGCTGTTGACTTGTGCTTTGCACAGTGAAATCTACAACCTGAGGGAAGTTCCTCTCTTCCATGACTGTGCTATATGAATCACATCATGCCCTATATGCGCTGCGCTTTTAAAGTTTCTGTAATCTACTGTGCAGCCTTCGGTCATGTTGACTCAAGCCGCAGAACCCAACCAGCGCAGGCATCTGTCAAATATTTTTTTAAATTTTCATGACTCTGGATTGCTTGTGCAGTCGCCATTACTGTACTCACAACAGGCCACAGTTTAGCCATTCGGTCCAGTTTCTATTTAGATAGTGTCCATTTAAAGCCTTTATGGGGAGCAGAGCAGCAGACGGTGATATCTAGCCGCCACCAGGGCAGATGTGTTGCTGCACCGGGCAGTTTGAGCCTGCTGCCCTCTGAAACCTACCTGGGGATTACTGGGTAAGAGGATTGCCAAGTAGTGAGGGATTTGATTTTATAGAATTAAAACTGTAATTCTCTCCATCCCAGCCATGCCACAGTGCAACCATTTCTCCACATTATTATTTTCCCCCTGATGCCATGTTGCTTGTTTGACCAACATGTCCCATTACGTGCCCTACATTTAATCAGTTCTGATTTAAAAGGCACGAGACAGACACATTTGCTGTCTGTCAGAGGTGAGCGGCAGAAGCCTCATATGGCCTAAATGTTATTTGTGATACCAGAGCAAAGTCTTTTGAAGGAGATGCATGTGGAAAGTTCATTGGTTTCAGCAGAAAGTGTGCAGTGGGACGTTTCGGATGCCAGTTGCTTTGCCAGTTGGCATTTCGAGGGTGATAATTGTTACCCTAAACACCAGCGCAGTCAACGAAATCAAGGCCGCTGCAGCAGATCACACTGACGTGTGCTTTTGTGTTTCCTTTAACCCCTCCAACTCTTGCCCGTCACTTCGCCTCTCACCCCTCCACATCCGATTTTCCCAACTATTCCTCCCCTCCCTCTCGTCTCCTCCCTGTATGTGGCGCTCTATATTCGGTGACCCTCGGCTGGCATATTGGGTTCAGGTCACACTGAATTACTGAGGAATGTTCCCCCGTTCAATGGCCGGCCCAGTGGGCCTCAGCATGGGAGCACTTCCCCTTCATTGACAGCCAAGGGACTTTCATTTTGAAGGAGGGAGGGGGGAGCTCCTCCCAGACAACTTTCCCATATAATTCCCACTGTCTCTGCCCTCGTTGAGACGTTCATTGGTACCGTGGAGCCGTGAGCCAAAGCAGCCGGTTTAATGATGTGTACGTGTGAGGCACATCTCAGGATCTCGCCAGCCCCCCCAAAGCCTCGTTGAGACGCTCTGCCTCTGTGACTGCAGGCCATCCAGCTCAATTAAGGGTGCTTTGAATGCATTCCTCCCCTTAGCCTGCTCTACATTTATCTTCCCCCACGAACAGCACGTGGGAACTTTAAAAACAGCCTCGCAGAGCTGTCTTGGGCTGGTATGAACCTGTTTCTGCAGCTACAGCATCCGAGCAAAACAAAATAGCTCAATAAAGGACTTTGACATTTCTCCAGGCTGTGCATTTTTTGGTTCATAGCACGAGGACACGTTGCATTGAATCTGTAAGTCTCATGCTTTTTGTTTCAGTGAATGTTAACAAGTTGGAAATCCGGAAAAAAAATGGGACTATCAGATGTCTTTTCCTCTGTGTCTCCTGTTGGCTCAACTTGGAGCAGTGTCACTCAGGAAAAACATAAAGTTTAATGGTCCGGCACAATTTATAACCAATAAAAGGCTTTTATTTGCTAGCTATCAATGCCTTATTGCATGCACTGACTGTTTTGCCCGGAGACAAAGCTTCGCCCAGACACCCTCGCTGACTGTTAAGTGATGTCATTAGAGACGGAGCATTTTTGTGGTTTCTAAATGGGTGAACTCGCTCCATGTGGGTTCACCAAGGTGCGAAGACTCGTGGGCTGCTTTTGCACTTACTGCTTCTAAACTGCCTGTTTTCCAGTCCGAACCGGCCTGAAATATGATTTCTCTTTGTATAATGGCAGTTTGAGTGCCTTGGCCTGTAAAAATAAACTTTTGTTTTCCCTTTATAAAAGCTTTTGTTTGTATCTCTCATGGTCTTGCCTCAAAAGAACCCACAAGTGTTTCAGCTTTTGGAAAAGAAAAAAAAATCCCCAAATTGGATTTGTTTTTTAGGCCATAGTCGCACATGCCAACAGTTTACAAGATAATATGATGTTGTCCTTGTTTTCTTTACGCAGCCTTGCCGCTGACACACTTTCAGAGTCGCATGCATGTCACAAGTTTTTAGATCAAAGCAGTCAAAACCCTTTTGTTTCATATTTCTCTCCCTGTCACGGTGATACTTTCGACGGAGCTAGCCGTTTATGAGGTCGGAAAGGAGGTCAGTGTCGTATTTGGGGTTGGGGAATGTCAACAAACTTCAGCCCCCCACCATCTCGGCTGTAAATCATCAGATAATAGCGGGGGAAACATGCGGAGACCCCGTCCAGCGGCTGGAGGTGTTGGCGCAGCTGGACGGGAACTGCTGGAGAAGCTCGTGCAGTAAAACTCTTTTCCAAACACCTCCTCTTAAAGCCATTTGGTGAAACTCTTGAGTGAATTACAATGAGCACACTCACCAGAATGCCACAGAACGGGAATGCCATGGAAATACTCCTGTGATGATGAACACAGAGCAAAGAATTACTACCTTTTCTATCTGTGTACCTTCCAATTTGTATCCATCCATCCATCCAATTTTCAGGTTGTCTGTCATGTTATAATCTAAATGTATTGATCAAGGGCAAATTATATTACAAAAAAATTTAACTTTGAAATCTTTAACTCGCGTGCTTTTATTTTGAAAGCGCAACGCAGCATCCTGTCATGCGCCCTGCCACCTCACCGGCTCACCAGTGAGACTCAAGTTAAAGACGAAAAGACAACATTAGTTTAGTGTAAATGACTTATTTCCAATTGAGACGACAAAAAAGAAAGTAAATGTGAGTTAGTAATGTTTTTTTTTCCTGGAGGATAATTATATTTTCTGTCTAATGCCAGTTTTGTTGATATTCAGCTGATGTTGCTAATAACTGTTGCTAACTTCGTTACAATTTATGTTACTAGGCAACGAAAACATGGCAGACTTATTCCGGTGACGGACAAAAGCGACGTGACACTAAGTACAGTATTTAAGATGTTTGTCAAATCTTCCACTGCTAGAAAGGAGGTAGTCTTTCTGTGTGTTTTTCTCTTGTTCTTCCCATCAGTGTTTTTCTTCACCTTATTTATGTCCACTGCTTTCACAGTAGAGATCAGGTGAAGTCCAGCTAGTAAATGGTGAGGGTGAGACAGGGAACCAGCACTGCAGAGCAGCAGGTAGGCCAAAACTTTTGCTTAGCTGTGGTTATTGTCTGGGATTTGTTAAATAATTTCGAAATGAGTAATTGATGACTAATGAATCTGATTTCTTACTCCAAATCACCTGGATACACTATGGTGGAAGTTGTTGTTAAAATGTATAAATGCCTTAGGAGATTAAAGTTAGCATTGCTGTCATTATGCTAGCACTGGGTACACTTAAGTGATCAGTAACATCATCATCATGATGATGAAGAGTCAGAGTATTTTCTTTTACACTTTGTAAGTAAGAGAGAGATATAAAAATTGTCATTGGTAGAAATAAACTATTATCAAATCTCAGTATCATTTAAAAAATGGGTTTTTGCAAATAAAAATATAACACATTTTGTTTTGCACTTCAGTTGGGTGTGTAAGTCATGTATATGAATACATGCATTTATACTCTTAGATCTGTGAATATTTATGCAGTATAACGGATAGTAACGGATCTATGAGGTTTCAAATATGTGTCCCCCCAATGTTGAACTCATTCCTACGCCCTTGGTAGTGATGCATCAAATTAGACTGAATACAGCACACATTTAGACTATATGACTGCAGGGCTTCTGCAACAGCTGCCCAGCAACTTGTGCTCACAAACACACACATGTGCTCAGGGCTTGGTAGCGGCAGAGATGGCAGACCTGCAGTTTGAGCGTTCCTGTTTACCGTACCTTTGTCTCTATTGTATGTGAAGCGGCCGTTTGTCTGCCTCTGTAAAGGGCTACTGTTTGCCCGCCTCTCTGAAAACGATGTGTTGACAGCCGGTGTAAAACACCCTGTAGCCTTTGGACAGTCTCCATGAGTCAGCAGAACCTTCCAGTATTATGGTACAGTAGTAAATGTGAGTCCCTGTTCCCCAGTTACTTCAATCCAGGCCGGCCAGGTTGTGAAATGCAAAACAATGGATGAAACGTGTGACTTACCTAAAGTGCGTGTGTGCATTTTTTTTTTACCACTTTACAGCAGGTCAGTCTGGCTTAATTAGAGGCAAATACCACATACTGAGCTTTACAATACCATTAAAGCATTATTTTCAAAGGTGGAGGATTTTGATAAGAGTGTGGAGTTGTAGCAAGATTTTGTGCCACTCACTGAACATTTTCTTCTCAGCCACTTTATGACAGTCACTTTGATCTTTTTCTATAAGCAATCAAACAAACATGCAAGATGCCTGTCGGCATTTGCACGGCCTCTTTTACACTTTGGTATGATGTTAGCATAAACTCTGGATTGACCGACAAACTTTTTTGATGCATCTGTTGCTTGCTGAGGCTTTGACGCAAGTTGCTGAAAGTTACAGATGTCCATAAAGGCTTCAGTACTTCACATATAGTGTTTGTTGGATCTTTCCACACCTTTCTGATGTCAGGGTTGCAAAGGCTGTTTGACAATTTTCATAATATTTCAAAATGTACAATCTTGGCATCAGTGGAAGTATAATCCCGGGCTCCGATAAACAGGCTGTTGTTGTTTATTCTGTCTGAATGCACCGCACGAGACGCAGGTAGACTCCTAAATCATGAGGTAATTGTAGTCCAAGCGTGAAGTGCTTTACTTAAACAAATTACGCGTCAGTGTGTGTGACTCGAGCCAGACAAGCATCGTTGGAAAAACTTAAACACACACAAGAGATTATTACCTGTTGGAATGTGAACGTGTGGCTGGGAATGCCTTTTGATAAGCTCCATTTAAAAACAAGGTATGTCTGAAAGGAGCTTTTTCTCCATTCGGTGCTGTATATCATTCCTCTTCATCATATGTTTGTTTATGTCCGGCAACAGTACATCTTTCCAGTTTGGAGTCATTTGTCTTTTATGATTTGGACATAAAAGATTCAGAGTTGTGTGAGTGTGTGTGCACGTCTCTGTATATCTTTGACCGGGTGTTTGTACATGTGTGTTCACGCGTGCGTTTATGAGTTCCCCCGCGTGTTCGCGTCTAGCCCTCTCCTCCCTCCTCGCGGGCTGTGCTGGTGAGTAAACCCTAACAGCAGACAGACAGACAGAGAGACGGACGGGCGGGCTGCCTGCCGGGTGCTGCGGCCATTTTTAAAGCACATCTGCTCGTCTGCAATGTTTCGTTTCGTCTGGGCAGGAATGCGTCTGTGGCTCGGAAACAATTGAGGTCAAGCCCTGCTTGCAGAATAAGAAAACATTTAGGGAGACAGACAGTCAGGCAGGGGTAATCCACGCTTGGCGAGAGCATTCCTCCGAGCTCAGGAGGAGTCTCAGAGGATTCCTCATGGCTGATTTTTGCTGCTTCAGAAGTTTGAAGATGCGGCGTGCATTTGATCTGCTCCTGGCCTACAAAATGATGCATTTAAATAACTGCCCTCACTCTGATTTCGCTGAAATGTGTTGAAACAAATATGCTTTTACAGCTTTGTGATTGCATCCATCAATCCTTCGCTCTGAGATGATGACAGATGTTAGTCGCTGCAATGAAGCTGCAGCGGTGTAATTAATATATTCTCAGCTGAGACTCTCTGAAAGCACTGATGGCTCGATGCTCTCACAGAGGGGAAAATACAAACAACAGAGCGTTCAGCATATTGTTGACTTATAATATTACTACTAATATTCCTAATCTTGATCATCTCAGCTTGTCAGAATGCATTTCTCACTGTGGTGCACACCTTTTCTTATAAATAAAACTTCATACATTAAAAGGAAGTATGAATAAGGGTTAAGTTGGGTCAGCGTGTTTAGGCGACCCACATTGTTGGTGTTTTTTAAATGTCTGTATTTTGCAGTCTGGTATCCACAGTGGAAAATAGTGTCATGTTCATGTGCTGATTTATTTAATTATGTGCATGTCATTGTGAACTTACATACGTGTTGTTTACTCTTAATCACATTTCTGAAACCAGAGTATGAGTGAATGAATTTTCTTCCAATCACATAAAACAAAGCATGTTGTTTTGAAAAGTCCCTTTTCAGGGAGTGAAGACATTTCAAGGCCACATGGCCGCATGAAAAGGCGTGTGTTCTTTGTGTGCTCACAGCAGAACCTCATCACATTTCACCTCGTCAATAATTGATGGTCTGCCGTGGTGAGGTAAGGCTCATTGTGCCTGCCTGGCTGCCTGGCTGGGCGGGAGGGTGGTGGTTGGGTGTGTAGGGTGCTGACATGTGGCTCCTGTTTTTTCCGCTGCCCTCCAGTGCAGACGGGGTCCGTGATGGGAGACGGGAGGTCAGGGACCAGCTGTGGGTGAGGGCGGTGGGAACAAGCGCGGGTCGGGCCGCTACTCGGAGTCCACGATGGCGCTCCCTGGTGATTGATTGGAGCTGCCTAATGCATTGGGACCAATTGAACGGTAACAGATGTGCGAACCCCACCCCTCGGAGGCTTGAAACAGATGAAAGTGTTTACATTGAGGGTCGAAACTGATTTTGATGCCATCTCGGAATTGACTTCAGAAAGCTGATGTTGCATATGTTATTAATTAAAACAAGATGTTGAAGTGGGACACAATGCATGTTTAGCAGTCACAGAGGAAACCATGTTGGAATTGCCACAAAATCTGCAAAATTTGTGTTGTGCAAGGTGTAAAAGGGCTCAAATTTTTAGCTAATAATAATAAATTTGGCCTTTTTTCGAGGCAGAGCCATTTTGCATCTTAACTTCAGCTTCCCAGCAGTTGTAACTCTGCTTTCCTGTTGGGCCTGGGCTGGATGTTATAACTTATCAAACGCCTCGGTAAGCTCATTGTCCCTCACTGGGGTGAAATTTTGGATCACCACAGAAGGTTACATAACACAGCCGTAGGAGGATTATGGATGGGAATGACCGGTCCGGAGTCGGAGCCAGAATGCAGCCCGTGAGCCCGTCTGAACAGGATGCCCTATGTGTGCCACGGAGATTGCGTGCGTATCAGGGCTCTTAACCCAGCAGGAGTGCAGACGCTAATACATAAATGCATGGCAGCTCTGCTCTCATCCAAACATTTATGCATCCCTCCCGGCCACTCTGTGTACATTTGTGGCTCAGAACGATTGAAATGTTTAGCTCCCTGTAAGCCTCGATGACAATATCGGAAAGATGGTTTATATTTATGCATCTTTTATACATCCTGATATGTGCATTTATGTCAGTGTGAGTAACTGCTGCAGAACTACGTGGTGTTTAATCTGCTAACATGGTTCTTTGCAGAGGAGAGATTAACCACTCTGATAATAAGATGGTGTACAGTACTGCGATGGAAATAGGAAACCAAAACACAAGAGACAGCACTTTTTTTCTCTTTCATTATGTGCTTAACAGCAAACAATGTACAATGGATTACACCACCTGTATGGTGGAGCCGTGATAGCTGCGATGAAAACACGGCTAAACGCCTGCCTCCCACAATGTAGTTCAAAGCAGCCGGGTGCGACGTGTCAGCTCAGGTTGGCGAGCGCTCTCGCTGTGATTGATCCTCCCTCAGCCCTGACAGATCGTGTCTTTGCATGCCGCCCAGCCGCGGCGGCGCTCAGCAGCAAACAGCCGGCCTGTGTCTGGATGCAGAGCTTACACAGCGCCTGAGAGAGTGAGGAAGGAAGCGGGGCTGGTGTCGGGATTGCTCTGCTGTCTGTGTTGTCTCAGAGGGCGGGATGTTGAGCTTTTGATGCTACTGGAAGGAGGGATGTAATATTTGAGGTGTGTGGGTGGACAGCAGGTTGTGTCAACTGAGAATATGAGACGAAAAACTCACTGCATGTTCATGTTTCTGAACATATGCTAACCCTCACCATGCATCTTCAAAGAACTGAGCCTTGTTTTAAGGGTCCAATCAGAGGTGCATGCTGCAGATGTCCTCACAGCCAAGGTCTCTGGTCATCTGACATTCATACTGAGGCCCAGAATAATAACAGTACAGTAAACTGGAAGTAAATTGGGGGCGTTGCATTCGACATAGGGGTTGTCAGCTAGTTTGGTCTGCTCCACTTGAGCTCGGTGGGGCGCGCGGCCTCCGCTGCTATCAGGTGATTCCAGGTCACCGAGAACCGCTGGAGGTCCACGTCAACGCTGCTGCCGATTGGCTGCTGGAATTTACTCTGCCGGGCTTTATGTTGGGGCTCAGCAAGGAAGAAAAACAGCAGAGGAGCAGGAGGAATGTATACACGGTCAACTGTCAGCTTGCGCTTTCATCACATGCTCGGATGTGCGGGATAAAGGCACGGCCTGCAGCCTGAAATAATTCCCGTTTAGTCACAGCCAAGTGTGAAGTATACACAGTGCGCACAGCCTATAGAGCAAGTAGATACATTGCAAATGTTTTCCAGAGCTTCCTGCCGCTGTGGAAGCATTTCTTCCTTAATGTCATGTAAGTCAGCAGCATCCTTTTGACTCTGGTTTGTTGGAAATTTGGGCTCATTTTTGCAGGTCTGGACATAATTTCTATTAGCCATAATAATATTCTACTTTCTAAAGTCAATACAGAGATAAAAAAAATAAGTCTGACATGGAAAAAAAATGCAATTCGTCAGGTGGGTTGTAAATGAACAAAACGTTAGCCAAACTTGTTTGGAAGAGAAAATGAACACCAATGGAGATTATTATGATTGTTGCAGGCGTTATGGGTGTTCTTGCCTCTGATTTTACTTCCAAATAAAGTTCATATAATGTGGAAAAAAACTGTTAAGCTGTTGGCCAATCGTCTGACGAGACTTTGTTACAGTGACGTCGTGTTCCCACATTTTGCTAATTACCTCGGTGAGTACAGTGTTTTCATAACCATTAGAAACAATGGCCATAACCGCAGAGTTGCAATAAAGTGGAATTATCCTTTAAGATGAGGTGTTTAACGACGGGAAGCGGTGTTCCTGTGTCCATTTTAGCGATGGAGAACATGTATGTTTTAGCCAAGCATTTTTTTTTCTCTTTTCTTTCCACCAAACACCATTATTGCGCGGCTCTTTGCATGTCCAACAGCGGCCTCCCGCAAGAGATGGCTCCGAGATAAACCCCTCAACGCAACCGCCTCCGGCTCCGACTATTTTGATAGGCCAGTTTACACAGCTGGTGGAAGTTCAGCCAGTGAGTGATCGGCAAAACATGTCACAGTGGCGAACTCCGAGCGGGATATGTCGCTCCAAACATCCAAAACAGAAGATAGCCGATTGCAGATTACTTGCATGTGTCTTGAACAGCGTCCAAATATCACATAACTCCAAATGTTGCCGGTGAGCGTTTTGCGCCGGGATACTGTTTTGACTACTGCTTGTGCCAGTTACTATAATTATGTTTAACACAGAATGTCAAATTGCTCTATATTTGGCGATGATTTTCTCCGGGCGCAGTTGGCTCATGCTTGGGTTGCTCCTGGAACATGCCTGTGCATAAGTGGCCTGAAACTTAACCCCTTGCAGGGCTGACGCTCAGCCATAACACAGACTGGAGGAATGCCAGGCTGGTCCTGTTTAACAAAACAATATCTGCACTGAGAACTTCCAGAGACTTTTTTCTCCATTTTTTCTCTTCTCAAGGTAGTGTAATGCTTTTTGAGTGCAGTATGTTGTAATAGGAAGAGACACATTGTGTAACTGAGGCATGAGGGTATTAGTCAGCCTCAGGTGTGGAGCATGCAGTCACACACTCTGACACACACACACACACACACTCTTTCACATGTATTTATGAGAGGTCACACTTTGCTTTAACGAACACCGGTTCCAACTCCCACGCCCACATTTATGAACTGCACAAACTTCTCACATCAGCCCAAACACACTAAGGCAAACACACACACAAATACACACCCAAACACACCTCCTTGTATCGCAGCCCTTTTGCTTGACTTCCTCCTGGATTTGTCACACCGTGTGTTTCACAATCGCCGTGCCAGGCTCAGATTCAGTGCTGGTCCCATTAGAGGGAACTCGGCGCGGGAATGCCTTCCACCAGCGGCGGCTCTTAGCTCAGTCCAGACGGTGGATTCATCCATCAGCCGCGAGTCCCCCCCAGCTGTCTCTTAATCACAAAGGGGGTTTTTCCCGACAGGTAAGCGGCTCAGAAACAATGATGTCTTGTCAGGAGGAGACAAGGAGGCGTTAGTCATGAGTTATTTTTGGGGAGGTTGGCAAGAGGTTTGGGTGTCTGCTCCACCAGAGAAATTTGAAAAATGTGCAGGTGATTGTTATTACTTGTGGCTGTCTGCTGGAAATGCTGCTTTAATAGGTCCCATGGTCCCATATTAGGTGGCTCCGAGTGTGTGTGATGTATTCCTGCAGAGAGACACTTTGACGACAACTTCAAAGTTACACCTCTCACGCACACTACATGCCCTGATTCTATTCTGGAGCATGCTGTTTATCATTTTCTTATTTCTTTATTTGTTTTCTGCTCAATATGTTGTTTTTTTTTTACCGTGTTTGTGGTTGATTTTTGTGGGTTTTTGTGATCCCTGATATTCTTGTTTTCCAAAGCAGCTTGTGAGCAACACCTGATTCCAAGACAAATTTCCTCTGGGAAGTCAAAGTGTGCCTCATCTAATCTTAAATATTTGTTCATATAGATTTGTGTCACTATGTCATGTTGACTCGTGTAATAAGACCTTTACAGCACAATATTTAAGCTGATGTGTTGTTTGACATTCGAATGAATGACTTTCCGGTCCTGAACCAGCTGACTGTAAAAATACAAACACAGCCGGAGGAGGCATTTTCCTCCTCAACACATTTATTGTTGCTGCCAGACACTTTGGAGAAAAACAGCAGCTTCTAACAAAGCCTATACGCGTCTCATCTCCGACTGTCAGATGCAGGCTGGGTAGTCCTGGAGCAGTGCTTCAGTTGTGCTTCAGTTGTTGTGATACCTCAGGAGAGGCCATAAAACTGTGTTCTTTATTAACCGTGCTAGTGTGCCAAGATTTATCCCATTAAAGTCTGGAATGCCCTCACGTGGGAAACGGATTGGACGTGCACAGTCAATTTCTTTGTTTAGCTTAGTTCACGTGTGTGTGTGTTTGTGGTGAGTAGGAGACTGCGATGAGTGTATGTCTGCATGTAAGGATGCCCTGCTTTTTGTTTCCTCTGAGCTATTTTTGTCTGGACAGAACTGCAAGCCCTGTGTTTTTGTGTGGTTAGCGGATGACCTCCGTCTCCTGACTGTGTGTGTGTGTGTGTGTGTGTGTGTGTGTGTGTGCGTGCGTATTTGTTAGTGTGCTATCTGCTGATGTGCTGGCAGACGTGTGAGGTTCCTCTTGTTAGACAGAGGACAGACAAAGATGGAAGACTGAATGATGATCTCTCATTTAGTGAGTGGATATTGACCTTTAATTAAATCTAAGATAATTGATCAGCTAACTCTCGAGGAATTTGATTAGTTTAAGTGTCCCATGACTGGTTTCAAAGTTCATCCTGAGGTTTCTCCTCTTGACATGTTGACATTTCAGAGCTTGAGCATCACAAGTGCCACTGAAATGTAAAAATGTTGGTATCAGTCTTTGGAATCTGACCCGACTGCTCGTCAGCCACTAACCGATCATCACGCGTTGACTCACTCTCATTTTCTCCCTTCCTTCCTCTCCCCTCCCCCTCCTCTGTTTAGGGAAAAGCTGGCCGTGGCTCGCCTGCAGAGGGAAGTCGCACGGAGCAAGAGCGAAGGAACAATGGTAAAGTACAGTGGAGCTGCTCGTCCCCTATAATCTGTCCAAAGCCAAAAAAGCCACAGTATGCTCACTTCACACACACCCACACACACCGTCTGTCAAGCTCGGCCAAAGTCAATCTTTGGTGGCTCAACACTTCATCAGTCCATCTTAAGGGAAACAGTTTGGGAGAAATGTATGCAAGAGGGGGTATTTTACTAAATTTGTAGTCTAAAACTATGAAACTTAACACAAAAAACAAACATAAAGAGACAAAGAAACGCAGCCATCTTTCAATTTGTGTTGTAAAGCTAAGAAAATACTGAGACCTGATGGACTGTGTTGTTGGTGAATTCAAGCCATTGTGCAGGAACAACAGGTATTTAGATGTACGCTCAGGTTGTGTAACATTACAAAGCTGCAGCTGGAGCTTAATCTGTCAACGCTGCATTGTGAGGAGCTTTACTGGAAATTGCTGATACTGTGCTTTCACTTCTTTTTTTTTTTTAGTGTAGAAAACTTGTGTAACCTGGCGAAAGAATCTAGGAGGTGGAGAGCAGCATATGTAGGTGCACAAAGGCGCGTATCTTTGCTTCTGTTCATCGTGTACGGTCCTTGCGCTTCGTTTTGTGATGGAGGTCAGACGGTGAAAAGTTGAACCACGTGACTGAGCGGAGCTCAGCTGATTGCAGCCTCCGAGCAGAGGCTCTAACCACAGGCACAGCTGTTTGACTGCACCCCAGTGACGCCTCTGATTCTCTTTATGGCAGCGGGCCTAAAGCAACAGCACACAAGGGCCGATCCACCGCGAGATTTTCGCACCATTTTATGCGATTCTCTATTGATCCCTGAAGGAGGAATACATGTTTTTTTTTTCCCCTTGCAGTGGAGAAGTTCAGATCACGGGGTCGAATGCGGAGCAGCGCCCCGGCAGCTGGTTGACAGTTCACCTTGTTGCTTGAGGGCATTTCAGCACAGCAGATTCTTGTAATTGAAGCTTATTTTAGGTACAGAGGGTGTACGAGAGACACGCAGGAGGGAATCTACTATGTGAATGCTTCTTCTAGCAGAAAATGAGTTTAACCGGCATTAGTTTTGCATTAGTTCACGAATGTAAATAGTGAAAGAAGAGTGACTAATGCAGCGTTGAGGATGATAAGTGCAGTCCATCGCTTGCAGGGCTTGTTTACGTCGACCTTTCTCGAACAGCATGAATCTTCATTTTAACCCCCTTTTCCCTGCCTGCCTGACCTCCCTGTGACTCCTGCAGTACTGTCATCCCAGTTATGCATGTGAAACAAGAAGGTTCAGTATTGATTTCCACAGTGGGCAGATATAGTGGGGATGAGTGGAATGTATACAACCTCCGTTGAACCCCACTTATCAGTGTGTGGTCGACGGACTCACGTGGAAGCGGCAGGAGTTGTATCCCGCTCCTGCATGTTGTTTCGTAGGTATAAACATGGTTCACTTGTGGCCTTGTAATCCATTAGCGGCCTCACTGAGAAAAATCGATACAAAAAGTGTATTCCGGTGACTGACCGAGAGGCATGTTCGCACTTTGCCAAGCTTCTACGGGTTTATTTGTCTTCTCACAAAGAGGTCAAAAAGACGAAGCCTGCAGCTAGACTATCATTAATGATGGACAGCTGGAAACTGACAAAACACATAAAGCAGACCAGAAGCCTAAAAGGTCTTTTTTTAAGCACTTTTCACCTTCAGCTAGCAGCATTTGTGTCTCCATGGTTACCTCCAGTGATTGTATAGATCCCTTCCTCGAGGTTGCCGAGGTCACCTTTTCCTCCTCTTCGGTATCTATGTGTACTAATTCAGTTTATGTGTTCGCACTTCGAGGCTTCACCTCTCTGTGTCAGCTCCTGTAACACCATCCTGGCATCCTCTGACCTCAACGCGGCCCAAGAAAAATATAGAATTTGCCACGCTGTGAGGCTCGACCGAAGGCCCAGCTCTCAGACTCACGCGAGCGGATGACATACTAATTATTACTTTAGAGGGAAGTGTGAGTCTGCGCATGCACGGGGCTGAGAGAGAGGGATGAGTTATCTGTGCCAGACAGGAGGAGGGTGAAGGGGGGTGGTGGAGGAAGAAAGGGAGGAGGGGGGATATCACTAAGCTCCATTTGAAATTGGGATTATCCCCGTTGGAGTCCCCTCGCACTCTCTCTCTCTGGCATTCCTGGGAGGCTTCGGCGCTCGGGCACGGTTCTTCAATAGAAATGAAAAAGAGACTGCTGCATCAAGGAGATAATTGTCAAAATGCTGGCGGTGTACAGTGGGAACTGCTCACCAGCCGCAGCCTGTGCCCCGCAGACCCCCGACACCCACTTCCATGCCTGCTCGGCCCCCCCAACCCCCATCTTTTCCGCCTGCCAAGGGACTAACCTAGAGAGACAGATTAAAACAGCCGTGGACTTTTGAAGTGGCTCTGCCCCTCCTCAGTATCTGATGCCTCTCTTTTAACAGCCTCCGCTCCCTGCCTTGGTCTTCCCTCTCTACATCCATTAGTGTCTTCTGTGTAACACGATCAGAGAAACAGAGAGCGGCAGTGCCACCCGTCGCAGTCCTGCGCCGGTTGCTTCTGCCGAGCATCTCCGCGGGGACGTGTTGTTCTGTACTATTACTCGTGCTTTGTGCCGGCGAGGACTGTGAAAGGCATCTTTTTGATTAAACACACCGCTACAATTGTAAGCCCCGGGTCTCGCTCGCACACTTACACAGACGTAAGTGTAAATGAAAGAGCATTAACAACACAGTTTACTGAGGAGCGTGTGTTTTTAATTGGGTCTCCTGTTGTGAAACAAGGCGGCTACTGGCGGTGCCGAAGCACAACACTCTTTTGTTATGGATCATTTGGGAGAATCGCATGAAATCTTTTGACTAATTTGCAGGGCAATCAGTGGTTAAGCTCAGGGTACAACGTCTGCACGGTGTTTCACTGAAAATATGGCCACACAAGATGCATTTGTTATTGGTTTAAAGGGATATGGTGGAACAACCGCCAGATCTGTCCTTCCCAGACCACTGTTTGTTTCTTAAACTTTATATTCGGGCTCGGACATGGTGCTTTTGGCCTGCTAGGCGGAGGCAGATCTTTAAAACTCTTACAAGAAAAACAGTGGGTTTCCCGTGAGGTGTTTGATAGAGCACAGGTCACGGTTTATTCAGTGTGGGCCTCCGTTTTTCTCTCCAACAAGCCTGCCCTGTCTGTCTCGAGTCAAACTGCTCATTCACCACCTCATCGCTGCTGTAGGTTTTTCTCTGGAATTCCTCACACCCCAGCCCAGAGAGGCGTGGCGCAGGGTGGGGCCGCTCCCCGTCCCCCGCACCCCTTTTGATGCCACTCTGAAGTGCAATCGAAGTCCATCAGGAGCAGGATGCTGGGTTTCCTGTCGGGGAGAAAACAGAAGTGCACATGTGGGCTCGTAAAGGCAGCGCTGCCCCGCACCGCTGAGGGGGCCGGGCTCTCCATTAAAGAGGCATTTAAAACTGTTGTAAGATTATGACCACTGGAAACGGCTGTCTAAACAACGTGTGAAAACAAACCACCTCGCTTTGAGAGACACTGGCTTTATTTTTCTTTGGGTTTTGTGGACGCTCTCTAATATCTGAGCGAAAACAGAGACGAACCTCACACACACACATACAGTTGATTCCCTGGGTTGATCACGGCGTTTGATTCGTCCGCCGCAGAGTGAAGCACACACACGAGCAACAAAAGGGAAATGTTTCTTGCTGGGCTTAATTGTGTAACTCACTTATTTAAAAATCTGATTTCTCCAGAGCATTTCATGTAGAAAATGAAGTTGAGATAAGAATGGAGCTGATGTGAATATAAAGTGGGAGCGTGTGGCACAGTATGGTAAAATAGGCCCCGGAGCCAAGATGGGAATCAGCTATTTTTGTGCATGAAAACAGATTTCACATGTGCTACAGTCTGCAGGATTGTACGTGACACAGTTTGTAAGTACGTTTTACTCTGAAATTGGCTGGCAGAGAGCGCCCTTCTTAACAAGTCATTTGCTATTGAGTCATTCCTGTTAATAAATGAGACATCCCTGCCGGTATGTTGAGATGATGTCACTCAACTTGTATGTGCTTGTTGATGTTTTAGCCTCAGGTTTTGCTTCTTTTGAGAACATCTTGATAAAGATGTAGCTGGCTGAGGAAAGGGCCCAGAATCTTTATAGATTATAAACATGTTCGACCATTCAGAAGATTTATGTATCGTCAGTGTCAGTAAGAAAAGTGGTGCAGTTGGCAAAAAGTTGAAAAATACTGCGTGGTATAGTGGTGGATGATTGCATGAAACATTCATCTTTTTATTACTTGTACACTTGTCCTCACCTGAACCAAGTGTTTTAGTTGTGTCACCCTAACCACACCTAAAACATAGTTTGTTTGCCCTTTTC
>JAVQJZ010045377.1:0-10846 GCA_036025355.1 Leiopotherapon unicolor | reverse complement strand
TCTATAAAAATCATTATGAGCTGTGGAATAATTCAACATTTTGTGAGAAAATCACATACACATTGATGTCACTGTTTATCACCCACATAAGCTTATTTGCAGCAAATAATCTGTCAATTCTTATGTTGTATTATATTTTTAACACAGGGATTGATTGGCTAATGTCAAAACAAAAATGATTACTTGATTAATTCATACAACTACGTGTAATAAGCAAATGCCCTGACATGAATGACTCGTGGGATCAGCCTGAATATTTGACAGCTCCACCACAGTTTGTATAGTGTCGGCTCTTGGTGTGTGTATCAGATATAACCCCATCAGATAAACAGTGTCACACAGCTCCATTAGCAGAGTCTTCTGGGAAAAGTACTTTTTAATACAGCTCTGCACCTCTGCTGCTGATGAGTTTGAATGAGCTCAAACTCAATGAGCATTTATTTTCGCCCTAATTTATTTGCTGTTGCATTTCATTTCCAGGCCAATTCGCCCTCGTAATCAGATGGCAATTAGTGAAGCATGAATCACAGAGAGCAGCTCAGCTTAACTCACTCCGTTTCATGACACCTGCACGTTCACAACGACACAGTTTGGAGAAGCATTCTTTTATTCCAAATAAAATCTTATTTAGTTCATTTTAAACAGCATTTCTAATTCCATCAGAACTCTGTAAAATGTAATAAAACTTGTTTAGTTGCATCATGTTTTGAAGAAAGACTTCAAATATATTTTCTCTTGCGAGGCTTTTTATAGCATTGCAGTTTTTGGAGACTTGATTACATATCAACACATGGGCCAACTTCCTCTGACAACTTTGGTTTTGGTACAAGAGAAAAAAACTCACTATGAACATTTAAGAATCTTTAATTCACACTAGTAATAAAATTGCATTACATTTCATAAAATAAATGTTCCAGTTTATATATACAGAGAAAACAGACTGTACATACCCTCCAATGAACCATTTCTAAAAGGAAAATAAAACAAACCGGAAACAAATTTCACAAAACATACAAGCAATACAGTGCTCAGCTAAGCAGGCACAACTGTACATCAAAATTTGTAACTGCTCAGTGTTGGGGTGTGGGAGGGGCAAAAAGTTGAACATTTACAATAGAGTCCTTAGGGACTGATAAAGGGGTCTTAAAAAGTATTGCAGGCAAGCAGACAGACGCTTGTCTTTTTCCAAGTGCAGCAGAACATCCATCTCGTGTGTAAAGTGTGGAGCCGATTGTTGCTGCCACGAGGTTCCAACTATTGAACCTGTGTCTCAAAGCTCCCATTCAGCTGGCCCTCCTCATAGTCCATTTGACACAAAATCATGTTGTTTTTTAGGAAAAACTTGTCCCCCACGCAAAACCTGTTGGCAGAGCAAAACAAACAAAGGCAAAACTGTTGTTAAAAATACAAAGATGATTACTGTTGGCATTATGAGAAAGAGGTGTGTGTGTGTGTGTGCATGTGTCTGTGTGCGCGTGCATGCGTGTGTTGACTGGCTGAATCTGCTCTGCCATGCCAGTGAAAATGCTGCATTTAAGATCAGCGGGTAATGATGAGACCGTTTGATTGCACACATTTGGTTTGGGATGTTTTACCTGACGTGGCATCACACGATGCCTCGCCACATTCAAAGCTCTTTTTTTTGATGGTCATCATAAAATGTGTGGCTTCAAATAAAAGTAGATTAAAACCCTATCGTTTCAAAGCAGGGAGGCACGAGCTCTGGCACTCAGCGAAAGGCAGGTCGACTCTCCGCGGCCTGGCAAAAAGGCGCTGGCACCGCAAGAGTTTCCAAGGAAACTCTGCCACAGGGTTAGCTTTTAACACACCCGTTTGGTTCCAGCGCTCGACAATGTTTTCCCTCCAAATCGAAGAGGGAAAATAACACATAGCCGCCTGCCCTACTGATGTTCTTCTCAATGCCGCTGTTTGTTTGTGTGACACAGCGGAGACGGCTCCATAATGTGACTGAAGGGGAGGGAAGATAAGAATATAGGCGAGCATAGCTCGGCTTTAGTAATGAGCCAGGCTGGTTAAACAGCCATGGCAGCGCTGTGCCAGATGAGACCTGGCTTCATGTCTGCCAGCTGAGAAGAGAGACTGCAGTCATAATTCCCTTACAGCAGGTGTTCACTATGGTAACTGAATCTGGCCTGCAGAAGGTTAATGGGCTTGTGCTGTGTGGAGGAACAGGGTCACAGCACCCCTGACAAGCATGCAAAGGACGTTCTGCTCCCAGAGTGGTGCCATTACTGACAGTATATTAATGGGAAAAAGCAATATTTGGGTACGTCACCCTCTATGTGTGTCATACCATAGGCTTTGTGCCCGCTCCAATTTCATAATAGTTCCTATCATTAAGGAAACACCATTTCACACCTGTGTAGGTCCGCACTCCCTCGTGCAGTAACACACCTCTGGAGGACTTTATTTTTGTAGCTCCTTGCACACATGAGAACAGGAGCTAATTTTACATCCCTGTGGCTTAAAAGGTTTACAGAGCTAGCCACAAACAAGGACAAACTGCTGGCAGTGTGTCACAATAGAAAATAATTAGCTGAGCATTACAAATGCAACGCAGCAACCTTTTATTCCTCCAACACGGGAAGACAATCAACAACTTAGATTTTTTCAGACTTGTTCACTGGTCTGTAATGATATAATATGGCAGAAGAAAACTCAGCCTCTAATATTTTAGCTACTAGCCGTTTTAACACTCCATTTATGTAGTGTTTTTTTTTTCCTTAAAAAAGGTGATGTTGTGATGCAGTTACGATCCCCATTCTTACCTCTGGTTACAAAGCTGACAGGCAAAACAGTCCAAATGGTAAACATTATCTCTGGCTCTCATCACCATTTCAAAGGCTGGGATCAGTTTACTGCAGGCTGCACAGTTCCCCGTTGTACCAAAGAGCCTGAAAGACAGAGAGCACAGTCAGAGATTAACCCACCTTCCCTTTACCTTGATGCAATGAAAGAGCAAACAAAAACGCACTGACAGCAAGAACAATAGCAGAAAATATGCTGCAACGGAAGTGAAAAGAGGGCAAGATTGAAAATACGTCAAATGTAATGCACAAATCTTTCCTGGCACCCACTTGGTATTTTTGTTAATGAGAGTCACAAACATAGATCTTAATTCTTGGCTAATGATCTAATTAAAATGATCACATGGTTTTAATCTCCTTTTTCAAAGAATTTCCCCCTTGCACATTACAAAAGCAATGAAAACAGATCTGAGGCGAAGCATTTGAATTGTTGAAAGTTTTCTTCTTTCATAGCTAAAATACCTAATGAGTCTATCTCCAACCAAAGCCAGCTGGATTTTTACACAAGAGGCTACGTTCTATAATGTAGTCATGAGTTCAAAAGATTTCTGCTACAAGGATTCAGGCCCAATCCCTTTCTCTCGCTCTCTCCGTCTTCTGTTTTCATTCAGAGAGGAGCCTGAGACGGTGATGGGAGATGTAACCTTGAAGAGTTAACTAAATGTTTCACGGCGAGCGGACTCGCTACTCAAACCTCGCTGCTGCTTGTTTAGGCTTATTAGATAGGAGCCAAATGATAAAGGTCACAAACAGAGCAAGGAGGCACTGGTGTAGCTCTCTTTTCTCCTCAAAGCAAAGGAACCTCAAAAGCTTCTTCCCCAGCCAGATTTACATTTTCATTTTCCAAGCGCCTGCCCCTATGTTTAATTTGGAGATTTTGAGGCACAGATAGATTTATATATTCTGCGGGAGGAGAAGGGCCGTTTCACAGCTTTGCAAGAGGGGATAAGGCAACAGCAGATTGCCAATCCAACAGTATGTTAAACACTTTTTCCCCAAACATGTAGGGCTCAGACAGAGGAGTCACAGTGTTGATATTCTGCCTCGTTTATGCTAGTCCCATTCAGTTGCTTTCACCTTGTTAAAGAAAACGTCTATCCAGCAGCCCTGCTTCTAATAAGGGGCCACTGCCCCACAGGAGGAGCAGAGACAGAAACAGAGGGAGAAAGGTTGTTATGTTCCATGAGAGGGATTCACACGGTGTTAAACAGAGACATTGTTACAAGCGGTTACTGTTTCAGTAAATACTGCATGTTCTCGTACAGTAGACATCTGCCACCCACCGGGCACTCTGTAACACAAATAAGTTGTTTTTTTCCCACAGGGACCTCTTTAAAAACTATTTTTTTTCTTTTCCAAACATCTAGACAATACTCACACATTCAGTATTGATCCAAAAATATCACTGCTCCAGAAATTGGCCTTGTTACTATTAGAGTATATATTTTTTCCAACAAACACGCACCAGCAGCTCTGGTTCTGGGTTTTGTAACATGATGAAATGAATTCTTTTCCCTTTTGTTTACAATTCTCCAAAAAAGTTAGCTGTATCCTAGCTCACATGCTCCTGTGTCATCACAGCAGCGAAGACTTCCAGGTCTTGCTACGCCTGAGCTCTGTACTGGACTGAAGGGGTGATGTCTTTTTCTCCCCCTCAGGGAACCGAAGCTGTAAAAGAACCCGCAGAGCTGCGGCCTCTGACTGAGTCTGGCACACCTATAACAGCTGGTAGGATTATTCTAACCCATCTCCATTACACCCCACTGGGCTGCGGACATGGTGCTCACTTGATACATACAGGTTGTGAAAACGCCCGGCGGGGGGGGCCCAGCTTGCTGCTGACACGAAGTTCTACCTTCACTCAGAGATGTGGTGTGTGACACCTGTGGCAACTTTTTACCTCTCAGCTACATCTATATTCTCTACAAACCAAATTGTGTGGGTATAAACTCTTTTCACCCGTTATTAGGAAATGCAAGAATTTTTTTTTTTGGAGCACCTCACGTGTACAGAGCTGTTTACATATGCAGCTAGCTATAGAGGTATGCTGCATGTTACTAACCTACTAAAATACATGGTATTTACATTCATTTTAAACAACTGGGAGAATATAAACATTTCTCCAAAAATACTAAGAGTAGTGTTTTTCCTTTGCAAAAAATAGGGCAAATATATTATAGGCTTCCCAGTATTCACTCTAGCAGAAAAAAAAATCAAATTAGCCAGTCACCCTCCACTATTTTTGAAAAAGGTTGGTACATTTTAAAGGGGCGGTCTCCTTATTTTACACACCAAATGAAGTACACTTGTGGTGTTGAGCACTACTCAGCCTGTCAAAACAGCTGTATAATGTCTTCTGCGGCTCTGGAGAGGCTGAGAAATAGCCCTGATGATGTCACTATGGGTGATCTCAGCTTGGGACCGGAGACATCGCATTTAAAACAAAAAGCCCGCAGAGCTTCCCTCCCCGGTAAAACACCCACATCTTTGAAACTCCACAGGCTGTTATCTCTATAGTTGGCAGTGCCTTTGATTAACTCGCCAAAAAGTAGAAAGTATTGTGTTAATGGCACAGAGAGGCTTCGCAGCTTTTAGGTGGAAATACAGTAAAAGTGAAGCTTCTGTACCGTGTCACGTTCTTTTAACGGACACCGGTCCCCCCAAATCACCCTGATCCACTTCTACCATGCCAGCCCAGTTTCCCCACCTGTTCTGTATTTTACTATTGCAGATTCCATCTTTCCCGAAACATGAAGATGTTGGAGTGGAAGTAAACCAAATACGGACGTGTCCCATTCACACTGTCCTTCCGCCAACAATTGATGCGTCTGGGTCGTAACGTGGCATCTACGTACGGCTTAATTGGCCTCCTCGTGCTAAGAGGAGATTACAGCCTGAGAGAACTGTTCAAACACATTACACTCTTCTCTCCCTGCTCCTCTGAAGCTAAAAGCACCCAGAGATGAACCACCACTGCAGCAGTCTCATGAGTAACAGCTGAAGTGGGGCTGCGCATAGCAAGCGATGAATGTTTCACACCAACACACGATCAGGAGGCAGATGTGGAGGTGAAGGCATTCGATGCGAGAGAATGCGACATATTAGCATATGAAGAAGTCAACAACACAAAGTAATATAGATTAGGCGTAATAAGGTCCATTCAAGCTTTTTAATGCAAAGAAGGCGCCTGCACATGAATGTTCTGACAAGGTTAGTTATCACCTTTATCTTGTGCTAAACTATGGCTGATTATAACATCAGAGAGCCAGTGTCCTCTACAGAAGTCAGTTCTGGAGGATGAGCATGTAGCCAATGCAGCCTTTGTTTTACCTCACTAATCAGTGATTTTGTAAGAAACCATGCACACTGTGTGTAGAAAGTTACAAACACACAAAAGAAAACTGGTAATATACAAGTTCTGCACTCTTATCCACCCCTATAAACTTGATATGCTTCACAGCACTGAAACAGTGTCTTCAAAGAACATAAGTTGTGGATTACCTTTGAGAAACATTAATTCATTTCAGCTACAATAGACTTTTTGTTTGAATAGACTATTTTCTGCAGAATTCCCATGTATTGTTCTGACACATGTCCTGCATTGTAGGAGTGCAGTGGCTCATGCACTTCAATTTCCCTGGTCATTTGGATTAAATAAATCAATATTCTCAAAATGAAAGTGAAAAAAAAATTCAACATCAACACAGATTTTTTCGCCCCGCATTTCTATTTAAATAGAGTGTGAATGGAGAGTTTCTGGAAAAATATCAGGGTAAGGTCCAAAGCTGGTAATAATAGACGGAGCCAATCGGGTTTCGACAGTCAATCATCAACATTGTCACATGCTTTGAAGCATAAAAAGTTATTTTTTAAAAATAGACTCTTCTGCTGTTTATTTAAATGGATTAGAGGGTTAGAAGTGCAGATTTGGATTTCTCCCCACAACCTGTGAGACATTCTGGCATGGATTTCTGAACGGCGTAGTGCAGTATAACGTGAAAACAGGCTGGCTATTTATTGGATCGGAGTGTGTGTTTTACAGATTTCAACCTTTGTGTTCAGATATTATATGACCCATTTCATTGTACATAATGTTCATTAATGCTGCAACCAACTATATGTATGGAGAAAATGTCAATGATAATTTCACAGAACAAGAGGTGAAATCTTCTAATGTCATGTTTTGTCCAGCCAACAGTTCATAATATTTAGCTTGCTGCCATATAGAGACTGACAAATTTAAAGGACAAGCCAACATAATGTGTCTCAGTAAGGTGTTGGGCCAACACGTCCTGCCAGAACAGCTCCAGTGCTCCCCGGCAGTGATTCAGTACGTCTCTGCACTGTACTGCAAGGATGAACGTCATTCTTCCAAAAGATATTCCCTCATTTACTGTTCACTGGGTTGAGATGTGGTGGCTGTGAGGGCTGTAGCATATGATTCACTTCTTCATTTTCATGTGGATGGGGGCATTGTCATCCTGAAAGAGACCACTCCCATCAGGAAATGTTTCACCACAGGATAAACTCACTCAGAACTTTTATTTTATTTTTTTTTTTTTTTACTGATTTTGTACTGAAAACACGCCTGGAAAACTTTCTTTCACTTGTCACCCCATCTGTGAGTGTGTGTGTTTGTATTTATGAATTTTTATTAGATTATCATAATAACTGTTTAGTATTGTGCTAATCAACTAATTCTAGTTGACGAAGTATCAGCTCTGTAAAGAATTAGTAGTTGTTAATAGTTAATGTTAACAACTAATAATAGTTAATTAATAGTTGTACTTACTTCAGGTCTACATCTCTAAATGTGAAAATGAATAGAACTTAAACTTAAAGATAACATAAATCAGTCATTTTTGGTAGCTCACTCAAAGTCTGGAAATAATCATTATAATATTTCATGTTCATATGAATTCATTCATATTCATGCCAGCTCTTGCTTGCATTACATGACATCACGTACATCAAGCACTGCTAACTACAGTCTGCCGTTCTCCTTAAAAGAGCTCTTCTTCTGTGGCTAATAATTTATCTTTGTGTGCCGATGTGGGTTGTTGGGAGCAGAGTTGGATTGCAGGAATGTAAAGAAGCTCAGCTCTCCTTCCCGTGTTATTGAGTTATTACAACGGGTCTTTAGAGGAAAGAAGGCCTTCTTTAGTTCTTTCAACTTGCTGCTTTGCTAACTTCAAACCCTTAAAGCTCCTACAGTGCATCATCTGCCTCTCTGTATTGCTTCCCTCAGATTGGGCCGTGGCTCTTGAAGTTTTCTACCTGTTCTCTGAGCTCTTTGAGACTTCCCAGCCTGCACCGGGTTCGTCAGATTTCATAAAAGGGAAAGCTGTTAATGCATGCATCGCATGTTCTGACCCTCCCCAACAGTTGTGTCTTTTTGAAAGCGTAAACCTTTTCTGTTCAGATCTGCCTTGCCCAGAGAGGAAGAGCAACTGTTACGGGAGGAGAGCAATTGTTTTACTTTCTAAAGTAGTGCAGGGAGGACAGATTTGAAAAAACAGTCACATCCAGATGGAGCTATCATCTTCCCCCTGCTATTTCACCGGTTCGTGGATAACTTATAATGTTCATTATCTTGAAAACGTTTTCCTCTTACAGTTAATTATACCCCATTTTGATAAGTGGATGACTATTATGTCCTCTCTAATATATGAAATAGAAGATTAAATGATTTCAGGCTTCAAGTCCTGATGATCACACCATGACTAGATTGTCAACCCTCTGGTGAAGTCATACGATTCCAGGCTCAAGACATAAAGGAAATGCCTAATTAATCTATTATTCTCATTTATAATGAAAAAGTGTGGCCAAGTTGCTAAAAGAAACTCTCTTGATACAGGGAAGTGAATGCCAGGGATGTTAGGAACTGAACTTTTTGTTGGTGCAATGGTTTAGAGGGCAGGGGAGGACGCTGCTCAAGGTATGTGTGCATTTGGGTGTTTGTGTGTGCTGAAGTGTAAGATTCAGGAAAGCGTGAGTACATTCAATAAGTTGCTAATGCCACTGAAGGACAATCACAGATGGAGCTCCTATAATAATTAATGTGAGCATGGCAGGGTTCCAAACCCTGGGAAATAACCAAAGTGTGTTTGATCCACCCGCTTGTCTTTAATGAAGTGCAGGAGGCTAATTCAGTGCACAGATTTAACTTCATTACTGCAGGTGAGGGGAGCCTTCGTCTTACTACACAGAAAAGAAGGAATGAAAAGGAAACCGGTGCCGGATGGAGACTGCATCCCCCACTTTCAAACACTCTGGTCTCTCAAAATGCCTCCCCTCTATACGCAAGGCAAGGTTTTTAATTTGTTCCATAATAGAATTCATCTCAAGCATCTCTAGCCATTAAGTGTTCTGCATTTGTCGCAGGCTGAAGAGCAGGCGGGTGGGATGGATTTCATTAGGCAATCCGGGGCAACAGAGGAGCGCGAAAAGCGCTCTCCTCCTCTTCTTTCCTTTTTAGTCTTATTTTAGTATTCCTAACTCTTGATTTCATGTGTCATTCTCAGTTTTTCATCCCATCTCTGACCTCTACATCTTACTGGTCTAATGTGCGAGAAAGCTTTTCCTTCTCCCATCGCAGTGCCAGTTAGGCACTTATGGCTTGGGGGGGTTGGGGTTGCTGTCCTCTCAGCAAATGTATTTTACCAAGTGAAACTCTGAGCTTCATCATTTTTGCCTTCTCTTGGTCATTTGCCCATTTATTATTACCTCATCTGCACCATCTGCCCCTTCTGGGGGCAACATCAGGTCTTAGTGGACCTCTCACTGCATCTTAAAAGCATTAACTGTGGGTGGGAACTGATGGATGGTAATGGCCTATCTCAATGTAACGTCCCTAAGCGCCTCTCAAGTGGGCTGCGGGCTCCTTCCAGGTCAGAGGAAGAGCTGCGATATGAGTGAGATGTCATGGAGATCCATGAGTGAGGCAGGAGGAAAACCACGTTGATTAAGGTTTTCTTTGCTCTGGATTTTTTTTTCTTTTATGAAACAAAATGATGGCTGCTGCTTTCAGTTTCTTTAGTTTTTTACCTTAGACTAGTACAGAACTAGTGGGTAGCAATAAGCTGGACGTATCGGTGGGGGACTGAAAGGACAGTAGGCAGAAGGGAAATGGAGAAGGGAAGGGGGGGGGGACAGAGCAGGACAGGGAGTTTTATGAGGAGGGGGGCCTAAGGCACCGGCATCCCTAAGTCAGCCCCAGGGGGATTCCCTCTCAGATATAAATGGTAGGATCTCATTGGGAATGTGACTTAACGCCCAGGAAATGGTCATGTTTAATTTAACAAGCAGATGGCAGGGGCATCTGAAGGGGGGTATACAGAGCCAAAGACACTGATGAAGAAACAAGGCTGCCTGGAGGTTTCTCACAGCCTACAGCTCTGCTACAACTGAGAGCCAGCCTACTCCACCACAGACGCCCTCTGTGTTCATGTAAACACGGAGAAAAAGATGGAAATACGAAGAGAGGAACACCGCATAAACAAACGTGATTGTTTAAAGTTAACATCTTTTCAGCATAAATATCCAAAACATGACAAATGACCTCTAACACGGCAGAAATCTTACACTGGTGCATGTACATACATACACCTTTAATAGCACCAAGTATTTACGGTGGTGGTCACAGTGGGACTGTTTGACTGGGGTTTTAATGGATATCACAAATGTTTTTGAATTTCAATCATATTAGATTTCATCCGTATCTTTGTAGATGCTGTAAATCACACAGTAGTTCCAAGTTAATCAACAGCCACATCATATGATTATTATTAATACTAGGGAAATGATAATTCTATGAAAAAAAATAGAAAACAATCACTAAAGCACCAGGTTAAGTTAGAAATAGGCTTTTAAAATATTTTGCATGTCTACATATACATATGTTAAATACTCAATTTAATGCTATTGTGCATGTTTAAATTTACAGTGTGACTGTGTTGTTTGTAGTCTGGGTGAATATCAGGACAACATGACTTGTGTTTTGATGGTTTTGCAAGAAT
>JAVQJZ010045365.1:0-13658 GCA_036025355.1 Leiopotherapon unicolor | reverse complement strand
TGTACCACTTTGGATATCAAATGCCTGGACTCTGTCTAAATATAAAACACAAATACATTAAAATTTGAAAACAAGAGTGCCATTTTTTAGTTAATCTAAGTAGTTGGTAGTGATATGTTACCATCCTCATGTGCAACAAAACATTTGCAAAAAAAAAATGTAATCTGTCTGAGTGCATAGAATGTCAAATGCAGTCTGCCAAACATCCCTGGATGTTTTTCTGCATCCAGTCACATTCTGCACTCTGCAGGCTAGCATGAATTTCTTGCTATTCTGACCCACAATCCTCTGCACCGCTTGCAAGAGGGGCAAAGTTCAAGGTGCAATGTTACTACAAAAAAGAGTGCATGCTGCACGTAACATTGTGCACTCTACTGCAGAGTGTACCAAAAGTAAAAAAAGAAAATGTGCAATTTGGAGCGTAGCCTTAAAGTTTACTGTTCTGATGTGAGAAGGGCATCAAATCTTCTCATGCATGTTACTTGAGACTATCCTTCTCTTTTTTACCCACAGTCCTGAAGGAGTGTTGAACTCTGGTACTCTGCTGACACACTTCAGTTTTCCAGGCCATTCTCAGTGAACCATTACAAACAAGCTCGCCCGCTTTGCTTACTGTAAAGCCAACACAAGCCTGAGCAGAATACACCATTCATGTGTCCTTTCCCCCAGTTCATTCATTTACAGTGGATGATGCAGATGAATGGAAGCGAATGACCTGACCACGCTGAAGGACACTCATTAAACCGACCTCGTCCTGTTTTAGCACAATGCCCGCTTGACCATTAAACCTGGTTATGTGTGAGTTTATGTTGGAAGCTGAAGAGACTTTAAGAAACTGTCACATGTCACTAATTTGAGGAGAAGCTGTAAACAGTGCAGAAGCCGTGAGGCACTCGTCGCTCCTAGAGACAGCGTTTACTTTTGGAATAAAATAAGCTGTTATTTCACCCATTGGTGAAAACACACAAACAGAAATAGTGGTCTCGCTGCTGAATGAGATTTTAATGATTTGTTGGGTGGCGTGAAATAAAATCACATGTCTGCAGTAATTACTTAAGGCTGTGTTGAAATGCATGTGGAGTGTATTCATTGCAGTTAACAGCACTTGTGCAGCGAGTCTTGATTTGTTTTGAAGATAGACACCCTCTGCATGCATCCGCTGTTATTGTGAAACACTTACAATCAGACCTAGATCTGATAGTAGTTGTGGGTCGTTTGAATGCTCCCTTTAAAGTACCACTACCAGTGTTTTCTTTATCGGGATAGATCACACAGACAGGACGTGTAGAAATGTTGGGGAAGTACAACAAATCGATGACATTTCATTTCAGTCATAAGCTCCATTCAGATGTGCGCCTCATGACATAAACGTGTTGACCATCTTAACATGTATGTCATCTCGAGTAAGCTCCCCAAATCAACACAGTGTAAAATCACAATGGCAGATTTACCTGCGCCAGACCTTGTAACATTTCTTCATCATTCTGTCATCAATATGGCGCACGACTGAATTCAATGAAGAGACTGCAGCAGTGGATTTATCAGGATAAATCAGGATATCTTGGCCTCTGATACTTCAATTTTTTTAGTTACATACCCCGTATCTGATAAGCGCTATGCTCAAGTCAAAGTCAGACTAACAGTAGTAAGCTGCTGGTCACATTGTCTGCTCAGTTTCTACTTTCTCTACAACAACAAACACAATTTAAAGACACAGAGAGTGTGTCCACATAAACAGCCGTCTTTTATCCATATAGACTGTCGGAGCCTACAGAATGTCCTCTTTGTTTGTCATGGGAATAAAGCTGACTCTAGGTGATGGAGGTGTTTCCATGATCGAGACAGATGAGAGCGTCTGTTGGGTCCTCGACGAGGCAGCCGTTGACTTGTATGCGACCTCTGACTTCATGACGAGTGCTGCCAAAACGCATCCCCAGACCTTTATTTTATATGGTAATGTGCACTCTTCACCAACTTTCATACCATTATTTTCATGGTAATGTTTCCTGTCGCTATTGTTGTTGTTGTTGTTGTTGCTCTCGGTCTGTTTCTCATCAAGCACCAGAGGAAGTCAGAGCTGTAAAGTGTGTGTTTTTATTTCACACCTCTCTCTATCTCGCACCTAAGCTTCCTGGTGTCTCGGCTCCGCTGCAGCGTCTGCAGCACGCGGCCACGTGAGAGCAAGGGTGTCTTTGAGCCTGTGTGAAGATTCGTACTGTCGGTGTGTTTTTGTTGTCGGGTGAAAATCGCAACTGTCAGATTTTTGGAAGTGAAAGTCCCTTCGCCCTCCCCAGTCTGATCACAGATTACATCGGCCATGTTTAGATCTTTGAATGGGGGGGGTCAGTCACCTTTTAGATGTGGGTGACTGAGTGGAGGAATGAGCTCCCGATACAATCAACACGATGACACCAGCGAGTGGAAGAGTGCGGGGCGGAACATGTTTTCTCTCATTTCACCATCCTGACAGCCCGCCGAAAAATATCCCCCACCCACACACCTTCCTCCCCCACTCAATGGGACATCTGACACCCCTACCCCACCCCAGCTGCAGAGGCTCAGCGAGGATTTACTGAACAGCGCAGGTCTCTTCGCTCTCTTAATTGAATCGAGTGACTTAAATGACACGAGCGTTAAACAAAAACAGTGATGGTGTTCAAAAACCAGCCAACAACAGTTTAAGCCGAACATATTGTGATAATATATACTCTTTAATATGTGTGTGTGTCTGTCATTGGGAAAAAAAATCCATAGGAAATGTATTTATTCTCTTCATCTCCACTGCTGTTTCACATTCAGGATTTATGTGGTAGTTCAGTGAGAGTGTATTTGTCATTAGCTTTGCATGGTATTAAACATGGAGATGCCCCATTAAAAGACTAACTGAATTAAAGAGTAATATGTAGTATGTGTGAGGAAACAGTACATTCAGATCTGCTGGCTGAAACAGGGAAGGAAATGAATCGGTACAATACAAGAGTAGATGACTCAAGTTTTGTATGAAACAGCTTATAGCTGTTGTTTCTGAGTGTTTGCCTGTTTTACACGTTACTGTAGACTTGACAGTGGAGGGATTACGATTTATAATGCAACAAGATCTTCTGTCAGGCTTGAACCGTGGAGGCTGGGTTGCTTGAACATTGTGAGTCAGGCAGACATTCTTTCTTTCTGTATGCGGGTGTATGGAGTCTGTCTGTAATGGGTTTTTGATGCAATATCTGCAAAACGAATGATCATTCTTAGCTCTATTTTGTATTCAGTGCTAAATAGTGTAGTAAGTAAATATTAGTGGAAAGATGATAATGTGTCCATGTGTGGGCGCTGTGTGGCCCTCACAGATTTACATATAAAGCATTTTTAAAAACCTGGCTGTCAGACAGTCTAACAAGGCAACCAAAGATTGTAGTTAGCATTTTTTTAAACCTCTTCAGAAGCTCCGAATGGTACAACTGCTACACTGTTTCCACAAGTGGCACAAGGTTAAGTTTTTCCCTCACACTCCTGCCCTGCCCAGCTCAAATTAACTATGAGAGTGCCAGTGGATGGAGTGTGTGCCAGTGGATGCCAACACACACACACAGTCTCTCCCCCTCTCTCTCAGACCCATTCATTCACCAACTGGCACTGATATTGTCATTTGCAGAGACACGATTGTCTGACATGAACTCACACAGTCCTCCAGTGCAAACAATACCTACTTAGGACTAAGCTCATGCCAGCACACACACACAGACATACACACTACACATCTAACACACATGCCAGTAACAGTGTGAAAGACAATCCCCTTGAGAAACGGAGTATTTTGCGCCAAAAGCTCGAGGAGGGAAATCGCGTTAAGCGATGTGTGAAACCTCCGTAGAGAAGCAAATAAATTGAATGCAGCTAAAATTTCCTATTATGTTCCTCGATGTTGGGGGGGGTCGGGCAGTAAAGGCTTGACATCAGACGCAGGGCTGTCCCACAGAGAGGCGGCTTCTTGGTAAAGAAAGGAATTTGTCACTCAAGCTCCTAAACTCTTAAATCTCCTCTAATACGGTACAATCAGCAGCCTCTAATGTTCACAGGCCGGGTTTCCCTCTCCGCTCAGACTTCAGGCTCTTCTACGATTTTACACCTCCTCTCTGAAGAGGAAAAACAATCTGGGTTCCCAACCCTGAGTGTGTGTGTGTGTGTGTTTTATACTGTATGTGTGCTGATGGGGGTCCGTATACCTCCGCCCTCCCTCACTCTTCCCATGGTGGTAGTGTTTTGGCTAGTGGCCCTCGAAGCCTTTTGAAGTCTGTGGTGTTATCTGGGTGTCAGCTGTGGTGCGGATGGTCAAGGTGGGAGAACAGCACTCTCACACGCTCACACACACACGGCCCCTGTGTCAGATAGTTACTGCGTGGACAACTGGAGTCATTAAATGAAGTCATACGTTGTGTTTTCCCTCTGTTTGAAGTGTGTGTCCTTCCTTCCAACATTCTCATACTCTCATAGTATGTGAAGAGGCATCATGGCAACACAGCACTGCTTGTGGGTAGGACTACAAATAGTACAAACGTCCTAAAAAAAGTTAGTTTTTATTGTGAGAGATGACTGACAGCCACAGTACATAGAAAAAGAGTCCACATGAGCACTGCATTAAAATATGTAGGCAGTCCATTAATTAACAAGTAAACAGGAAATGACAGCAACGTTTGCACTCACTGTCTGTGCTTGTGCATATTGGTGCAATATGCAGAATAGTTTTGAAGCCTCTCATACACACACACACACACCCTGATGGTGGTTGGTTATATGAGTTATAGTTTTGTTTCCCAGAAAGCCGTCCAAGCCCAGAGAAGACAGACATGCGCACACACTCGCACTAAGTTTGGAGCATACAGTGAGCCCCGCATCATTCAAACATCACGACCGTTGATCACTCCCACAAGGCCCGGGGATTGTTGGATCCTCTCAGGTGCTCAGTGATCACATCCATCCCCCAGCGCCTGTCATGTTTTTAAGCAGACCTGGGATATTTATTTAATCTTCGATAGCTCTGCAGTTTGAACTTTTTTTTCTTCTTGTTTTTGGACTTGCAGTGCGGTGACCGGCACGCACACATTTTTTCCTTCAAGTGCGAATGCATCTGAATGTAACAAAAAGCGCACTGTTCAGCCGTGGAAACGACTTATTTAGAATAATTTAGTTTTCAGTCAGAGTTTCAGTCAGACTTTGTATTTAATTATTTTGGATTCAGGGACACACCCCTGCCAGTAATGGTTTTTCATGCCACCGCATCTCACGAGACTCCAGGGACTGGATCCATGTCACTCACATCCTCTCTTGTAGAAGCCTAATTGGAGAATGTGTATTTTGTTCATGACCAATAAATCAGGTGTCCCTTGCAGAAATCTGCCTTAAGACTGAAAGATAGCACACAGGTTTCAACCAGTAACAATCAGAATAAGAAACCCTGTAGCTGAATGTGTGTGAAGATGAAGATGTGAAGAGTTTGAAGAAAATCAACTGGATTGCTTGAAGTTCTCAATGATGTCTCACCTCTTATCAAAGAGGCTTCTTCAGTTCTGACTGACTGGTAGGAGTAGTTTAAATTCCAGAACTCACTGCTCTCTGCATCTTCCTCTCAGAAAGCTTCTCTCAGCTTTTGAGATCTCACAGCTTTGCAGTTTTTACTCTTGGTTATTCTTGAACTTGCTCAGCTGACCAGGTCTAATGTAGTGTGTGAGTGCAGGCTGGAAAACTAGACAAACAGGCCAAAGCTGTTTGTGATATGGACAAGAATCTTTGAACATGCTTGTGTATTGTTCACTCATGTTGTGGCCACATACAGTACATTACCTCTTGCTGGTTTGTGTTTTAAATGTAAGACAGTGTTTTTCAGACTTCGTGTAAACGCGTGGTCTCTTCCGTCCTCAGATGTGGCAGGTGTGTCCGTGTGTCCTCCAGTAGCCCTGAACTCTGGCATGGGGGTCCTGTGTCAGCTGTTTGAGCAGTGGGGCCAGGTACCGGCCGGCGTCCTCGCTCTGACAGAGTGGCTGCTGGGAGAGGAAGAAGGCGAGGATGAGGCGGCCGCAGACGAAGCCCCCGGTCTGGTGAGTGTCTGGGTGACCTCGGAGCAGATACATGTTAACAACTGACATTGTTTCACTTTGGTACAAGAACATCGCAGGCAGCACAAAGGAACAGCGTGAGACGTTCACAGGACACCAGACGACACGCACTGCAAATCATTCCCATGAAGTGAAACTAATGGCAGATAACCATGCCGTTTAATTTTTTATGACTACAAAGGGGATTGTTCATTAACTAACATGGTGGAAAAAAACAGGACGCAGGCCCTCAAGAACCAATCTGATTATCAGTTGACTTAATAACATTTCATTTGAATATGAAAGTCTGAACCTTAAAATCACCAACAGTGCTGCTATAAAACATAATAAAACACTGACCCATATGTCTGTAAAGAGTGGAATCACAGACAGCACAACACTTCATTTTGCTTGTTGCTCTCGTTTTGTTCTGCTCATAGCAGTAGTCAAAATAACTGCGTGCTTTAAACCACCAAGGTTTCTGCTCTCCTACCACACTTGACTGTTTCTTTCTACTTAAGACTCAGAGCACTTTGTTAAACAGCAAGAAGACATAAACATTGCAACAGAGAAACAGTGAAGTACAGACTCTTGTAACAGATTGTCTAAATATTTCAGTTGTAAAAGGCAAAGTCTCTAGTTTTAGCGTAATGTGTTGCTTATAGCGAGAGAATTATTTTGCAGTTCCCTTCAGTTCTAAGGAGCATGTTAGCATGTTTGAGCTTGTTGTTTTGTTTGGTTCACTCTCATAGTTGTCACAATGATGCTCCGTGTCAGTTACATGTGTAATTTGGCAACAGTTTGCTAACAAGTTCTTTATATCAACTTGCGTTATGTGTAAAAATTGTAGTTCTGCCCCCAGGTGGCCAAAAAAAATACACAAATACACAGTATCCAGTAAATTTGACCCTCATTGTGCTTGCGAGCAGGATGAAGAGGACTTCCTGTTTGAGAAGGGCGATCTGAACCTGTGGGCCGAGCCCATCCAATGGGTGAAGCTGCTGCACAGACACCTCAGCTCCCTCGTCCTGACCTTAGAGCAGACCCTGACCCCGAGAGTGTCACAGCTGGACCAGGTCCACCAAATCAATACACTGTCGAGTCAGGCCCAAACAAAGGCCGTCAGCTCCCAGCAGGCCCTGGACTCCCTCCCCGCCCTGCCCCAGTTCTCCTGCACCATGGAGCACGCCCGGCTGGAGCTGCGGCACCAGAGGGCCACCCTCGCTCTGGATGTGCTGCAGAGGCTGAGGTAGAGGAGTCAGCAGGGTTTGGCTTCAACAGCACCACATTTTTTATTCTAATAATAAACTGAGGCATAAGTTATCAGACAAATAAACAATTTCGCTGAACCAACACACGAGACCACGGACGGGTCAAGTCTTCTTATCAGATTAAAGGAATGAAGGAAACAAAAGGATTTTTTTTACTCTGAACTTGTCTTTTACTTTGTCTTACACTGATTACCAGATGTGTTTTAATTCTAATGTTTTAATTCTAATTCTAATGTTTATTGTTCCTTGATGTCTTTTTAATTATGTTTATTGTTCCTTGATGTCTTTTTAATTAAACGTCAAAAATGACTGTATGTTGGATTCCAGCGTTTTGTTTTCCCTCAAGACTATTGAATGTCTCACTACCTGAATACTGATAGTTTTATGAAGAAAACAGACAATAACAGTATCAGCACTGTGTGAATGTGAGTGGAGAAGTCTGCCAGTTGTGGAGGCATAACAATAATTCAGCCCGCGCCTGTGCAAAACAACACTTGATGCCCTGTTCCCTTATCAGCGGGAATGTGTCACACGACAAACTTCAACAGTGTCAGTATTGAGCACACAGGCTGTTCTGCTTTCTCCACGTCTACCAGGGATGTAAGGTTGGAACAAAACAACTCCGCGCCTAAAGCTTCAAGCGCTGACTTCAATGGCGCGATTGTGCAGCGGCCTGAGCTTTATGGCTGAGGCAAGGGATTGTGAAAGCAAGTGTTTTCTCTGACACGTCACCAAAGTTGTATTTCAGTATACGCTTTGACTTCTACTGTATGTTTATACGAGGTGTTATTTTCCTGTGATATTTAATTTACTGCAGGATTCTTCCCATTGGACTGTGTTTTTATGCTTCCCTCTACTTTTCCTGGTTATGTAATTAGGAGGACGGCACAATGGACTACTGTCCTGTGTGTGTGTGTGTGTGGATTCATGCTGCCCTGTGTGTGGACCCTTCTCCTCGCCTGGTAGCCATGTTCCCTGTTACAGTAAAACTGACGTAATGTTTTGGAACAGCTCGACATCCCCCAATAAAAACAGTGATGGGAGAGCGGTTTCCGCGGACGAGGACATGTTCAAGGGATTTCTCAGGAGCCTCGCGTCTGTCCTTCACATTAAGCTATTTATCACAACTTGCAAAGCGCAAATAGTCCTGGGGCAGCCCTCAGACTAATTTTAGGGTTGGTAGTAGTAGATTCCAACCTCTTATGTCACTTGTTTTTCGCCTGATGCTATTTTTCCCTTTTTTTTTCTCTTACCTCCCTCCCCGCTTCTCCAACCAAACCATTCAGCACTTGAGAGAATATTGAATCATGTCACAGATAGAAGAAGAAAAATCATCTTAACATGCACTCCTCCAATTATGATTCTCCACGGAAAAGACTTAATGGTTACCAGTGTCGCACAAACCGGCAATTTCTGGTGATATGTGTTGCACAAAGTTTTTACACCCTCCTGACCAAAATCTCTGCCTTGCGGAGCCCTGATATAGAGCCCCGGCCTCCGCTGCCAACTCTGCAATCTTTCCACTGTGGTTTTTGAAAACTTGACATAACTCCAGGAGCAGAGCGCAGTCGTTTGACATTTTCATGCGAACGCTCTGCCATCCCAGGGAGGTTACATCACGCTGAGACAGGGGGCAGCTTATTGCAACCACACTACTTTGACTTTTCTAAGGTAGAGGCTGCAGCGGCCAGGTGGCTGTGCTGAGAAGCGTCCCTAAAGATGGATGCTACTCTCGTGCGTGGAGCTCTCCTTTATCCTGCATGTGGAAAGATGAGTCTGACAGTTTTAGCCAAAATGGGCCTGATGCACCTTTTGAGATCTTGTCCCAGCTCCGCTCAGCAGGGGGCGCCACGGCCTCCTTCTGCCAGTTCCCACTTTGCTCTCACGGGGGCAGTGTTGCTCTGCTGTACCTCACTGAAACGACATTCCTGCAGTCTGGGCTCTGAGATTGTGAAAAACAAGTCAGGGAGGAACTTGGAGGAGTGGTTTAAAGAGATTTAAGCAAAGTAAATCCATTTTGCCTCCATAATGACTCGGCATGTTGTGCTGCTGGGCTCACAGACCTCTTAATGTAAAGGTGATGCGGGGTCTTTAGAGGGTCTCTTTCTGAAACCAATCAAAAGTAGGTCATGTGAGCGCAGCAGGCATTAACTGCCTATTTTTCCATGTGTAGTAGACTGGAATAGGCCACTGCTGCTCTGTGGAGGCTGATTATGCAACCATGGATTCTAAAAATTGTTCTGCACTCTGCCTGGACTCCTCTCTGCTCATACTTGTGGTCTCACCCCATCCACATGGAAGGAGAGAGGGAGAGAGGGAGAGAGAGACAGGCAGTTTCCTTCCATTACAAATCCATGTGTCAGCTTCCAAGTGTGGTGGTCCAGAGGCTGGAGGGGCGGCCTTGTCACTGGCAGGTCGCTGGCTCAAACCCCAGAGTTTGCTGTGAGAGGGAGGGAGGGATGTGTGAGGAAACCATTCCACTTTTATTTTAGCATTTGAGTTGTGGAGCTTTTGAGCGAGACATCCAGACAACCCCCACCTCCACCTCCACACATGCTGCAGCTTCATTAGAGGATTCAGGTGTGTGTGTGTGTGTGTGTGTGTGCCTGTGTCTCATTTGCTGGAGAGCAGCTCCTGTAATTGGTAGACACCCTCTGATTGTTCTCTGCATTCTTTCTCAGCGAGAGTCAACCCCAAAGAGCAAAACCGACTTCCACAAAATAGGTTGTGTGATTAAAAGGAAAAAAAGTGAGTGGCTGGTGGAGGAGGAGGGGGTGGGGGTGCTATGGGGTTAGATTTCAAGGCGTGGTGTTAAAGAATAGGCGGCCAACCGGTGAATGGAAGTTTTTTTTCGGAGAGGAGGGGTGGAGGCGGCTCTTCGCAAAAGTTTGCAGCGACTTGAGTTCGCCCCTCCCTGAAGTCCGTCCCGCATTTATAGACAGGCAGACAGGCTGCGGCGCACAGTGAAGCACTCTGGTTCAGCGCTTCTCGAGGGGAGGAACTAAAGCCACCTACAGCCCCACAATACTGACCTGCCCCCCCCCCCCCTCCTCGACTTTTCTGCTCTCCACCGGATTTAAGCCGCACAGAAACTTTTAAAGCAACTTTTTTCCACACTCACAACCAGTCGTGGCACAAACTACCGCCCGTCGCATTATCCAAGGATCCTGGTCGGTCCTCCATGAAAGAGGGAGCGCGGCAGCCAACTTGGGGAAAAGAGATGTCTGCGACCGTCTTGTCTGCCTTCTACGACATGGACATGCTTTACAAGGTAAAGATCTGAACACACACACACACACGCAGGTCTTCTCTGCAGCCGCAGCGCAGAGCCGCAACAGGTTGTGTGAAGCTGCGAAACAAACCATGTGCTCAGCTAACCTCTCTCTCTCTCTCTCTCTCTCTCTCTCTCTCTCTCTCTCTCTCTCCCTCCTGCAGCAAGATAAGAGCATGAACATGAACGCCCTCCACATCAACAGCATGCTGGATAAGAAAGCTGTGGGCGCTCCGGTCACCTCTCCGGGCTCCGGCGGATCCTTCACGCCGGGATTTTTCCGCAGAAACTCGACCAGCAACGTGGAGGCGATGAACAACGGCAACAAGTACTCCGCGGGCTCGTACGGCAGCCTGAAGGAGAACACGCCGAGCGGCGGCAGCGCCACGGCGCTCATGAACAAGGAGAACAAGTTCCGCGACCGCGCGTACAGCGAGAGCGGGGAGCGCGCCGTGCTGCAGCAGAAGCCCGGCTCCCAGATCAACTCCACCCGCTACAAGACCGAGCTGTGCCGGCCCTTCGAGGAGAACGGCTCGTGCAAGTACGGCGAGAAATGTCAGTTCGCTCACGGCTACCACGAGCTGAGGAGCTTGTCCCGCCACCCCAAGTACAAGACGGAGCCGTGCCGCACCTTCCACACCATCGGCTTCTGCCCGTACGGGCCCCGCTGTCACTTTATCCACAACGCCGACGAGCGCCGGCCCGCTCCCGCCGCCAACGCCAACGTGCAGGCGGCGGAGCCCCGCGCGGCCCGGGAGCTGTGCGGCTACACACACCGGGAGGTGCTGCCGCCGCAGCTCGGCTACAGCCAGAGGGACAGACCAAAGCTCCACCACAGCCTCAGCTTCTCCGGCTTCTCCACCCACCACGGCCTCGAGTCCCCGCTGCTCGACAGCCCCACGTCCAGGACCCCGCCGCCGCCCACCACCGCCTCCTCCTCCTCCTGCACCTCCGCCAACAGCTTCTACGACGAGGTGCTGTCCCCCAACATGTCCTGCATCAACAGTGCCTTCTCCTTCCCCGGACAGGACTTAAAGGCCTTGCTGGCGCCTCTGGCCGTGCACACCCCCGCCGGCTTCGCCAACAACCACTCCAGCGGCGCGTACTACGGGAGCGCGCACAGCGGCGTGTGCCCGCCTTCCCCCCCCACCTACAACATGAGCCACCTGCAGGCGCTGCGCCGCCTCAGCGAGTCTCCGGTGTTCGAGCCTCCTCCCAGCCCGCCGGACTCGCTCTCTGACCGGGAGAGCTATGCGAGCGGGTCCCTCAGCTCTTCCGGGAGCCTCAGCGGCTCCGAGTCCCCGAGTCTGGACGCTGGAAGACGTTTGCCAATCTTCAGCAGGCTGTCGATTTCTGATGACTAATAATATTTTGTTTGACACGGATTTCCGGACGGGTCAGGCAGGGTGGTTGTGGAGCCCAGAGGAGAGGAGAGATGGGGGGGCAGTGAGTGAGGCAGACTGTCCTTCCAGCAGAGGATCTGGTTCAGGCCCCCTCACCCGTCCTCCTCCCTCCACCCGGCCCTCTGCTCCCATTTCAGCAGCAACCACTCTGCCGAAGTGCCTTTGAGCAAGACATTGAATCCCTCGCAGCTCCAGGGGTGCTGACCCTGCCCTTACCTCCCTGGAGGGGGGCACGAGCAGAGAGTCTCCCCCTACAGGGATCAATAAAGCTTCATCCAGTTTAAAGTGTCCTTGACCTGGCATTAGTTTAGTATATTTTTCTTGTATGTAATATAGCTGTATTAAAACTTTAGATAGCAAACAGAAGGCATTCCATCAGTGCCTTGCCCAGGGGCTCACAGCAGCCCTCTCTCCCTTATGCTCTATCAGGCAAGCCACACTTTTCCTGGGGATTAGATGTGTGGGTGACATGACTTGACAAGAAGAAGAGACTAAGCGGTTTTCAGATTTCCTCCCATCCTGCCAAGAATATGCCTTGACTCAAAGTAACTTTTTTTCCCTTCTCTCTTCTTTTATCAAAGTGTTTTTTTCCCTCTTCTTTCCTCTCTGAAAGCTTCAACTTCCATTCCAGATCTGTCTTCTCCTCCCAGCGCCACCCAGTGGTTTGTTTGGTTAGTCTAGTACGTTGCTTGGTTAAAAAGCACTCTTGAGTTGGGTTTGTTTGGGGAAATCACTGCTGATGGTTGAATATATATTTTTTTAGCTGTTTTTTGAGTGATTTACATAGCTGTGCATAACTGGCTATGGACTATTTAACTTATTTATTATCTTGTGAAAAAAGTATAGGCTACATTGGTAATTTGTGTCCATACTGTATTTATCAAGTATGATGAAGCAATAGATCTATATTCTTTTATGTTTAAATTATGATCGCCATTATTAATCTGCATAAAGTGGAGTGTATGTTCTTTTCACAGTAATATATATATTTTGTTTTTTTCTCCTTTTTTGTAACTTCACTTGGTTATTTTTATTGTAAATGAGTAAAAACAAAATCTTAATTTAAGAGAACGTATGTGATATTTATTTCATTAATTTTGTTTCCTTGTTTACGTTTATTAAAAAAAGTTTGCGTGATTGCTGTTTGCTCCTGAGGTTGTGTGTCAGTGCTGTAGAAGGCTTTTTTTTTTTTGAGGATCCCTATTTAGATGTTTCTGTAGAATGTATAAACGATGTGGTTGTACAGACCGTCCAAACCTTACTTCTTTTGTTGATCTAGATCAGACTTCAGCGACAAAGAACCCAAGTCAATAAATTAACCAAAAAGTATTTTTGTTTTTTTTTTTTCTCTGTTTGCACGAGGTCACACTGTGATTCCAGCCACGTGCTAAAGAATGTAGCAATCCCTTGTGCCCCAGTGTTATTGTGTAGTGCCTATGGGGTTCACCATCTTGACATGCCTTAAAATTAACCAAATAAAGTATTTTTCCTACATGGCATCTTTTATACACAGGTTGAACTGAATGTAGTGTTGGATTCTGATTTTTTTTTTTTTTTTAATGTTGTTACCACTCAGACACTCTGACAAAAAAAACCATAACCTTTCTAAATCCCCATTCATCATTATCATTTT
>JAVQJZ010045335.1:0-14649 GCA_036025355.1 Leiopotherapon unicolor | reverse complement strand
ATGGTGCAACTTTTACAAGATTAATGCAACTGCTAAGAATAACAGACAAAGTTAAAGTCTGATATCTAAGTACATCTGTTGCACATGATAAGACACTGCTGAACACGTAAAGTGTTAATATAAGAACAGCATCTTCATCAATTACCCTTCATTTCCTACTTCAACCTCCAATCAGAAGAAACAGCAGTCAGCTTTGTTCGTGAGGTTGAGGTGGAGACAACATTTTTGTTGGTGACCTCTGACACGGAAATGTACCTACACATACTTTGGAGACTTTGGTGTGATGGTTGTCATGAGGCTTCACCTGCTTCAAGTGTCCCCACCACCAGCTGTGATTTTGGGATTTTTCTGGCATGAATGTGTCAATGCAAACACCAGAAAAAAAGCTTAAAGAAACAATGCAATCAGCGATGATGTGGATGAAACCGGCTTCTTCTTGATGAGTGACGTCACAGAAAAGAGAAAAACCATGCAAAAGAACAGATGATAAAAAAGCATCATGTAGATTTTATATGATTTGACAAAGAAACAGGAAGTTCACACAGGAATAATCTGAGCTCTTCTCATGATAAGAACTTCTCACAGGTAGTTTTTATTTGGGCGTTTTCTCTCTTTTCTTCCCTCAGTGTGGGGCGGAGTAAAGTCAGTGAGCGACTGCGACCTTTTCCGCCCGTCTCAGCTGATAGTAATGTCTCTGTGATCAATACGCCGTTAATGCATTCCCCTCGTGCTCTCTCCTTCCAGTGGACTCCAAGGGTACCTGTCTCAGCCCGTTCAACAAAGTCACTCTGCTTCTTCACTCGCCTCCGTCATGAATCATTAAACAGTCGATCTCTCCTGCTGCTGCATCCAAAACATGTCGGGGGTTTCCCTGACATCGTCAGCGCGGGTCGATTCAATCTTGGATTGATTATACGTTAGTGAAATCATTTTAATCCTGTAAGACATGGCAACTTCCTCTCTCGTGGTGTTAACAGAGACACCACCAAGTATGAGAATAAAACTGAAAGTAATGCAGTAGTTGAGAATTACATAATAAAAGGAAAAGTCAGTTGTATGAAACTAAACATTGATGTCCTTTTAAAAGTCAACATTTTTTGCAGACTTTTAATTGGTTCATGCAATTTTGCTTTAAAAGAGATTTATTTTGTGATCTTCCTTCCCCTGCCGGTGTCCTCCATCTCAGATGTGATAATGGAAACCTCGGGCAAATGGAATTGTTTTGAAAAGCCTTTCCAGGCTGTCGTTTCCCTGATGAAACACATTTGTTTCTGCTGCTTTCCCCCCTTCAGATGTCCTCGCGGGGAAAATGGTCTTTTCACAGCTTCCCCTCGACGTGTCAGAGAGACAAAATCTGCTCTTTGAAAATTTAATTATCACAAATGGTGAGCCGCAGCAGCCGGGGCTTGCACAGACAGGGCCGCCCCGTTGGCTTATAGAAGGAGATTCCCCCGATCGCAGCGTTTCCTGCAGCAGAGTCGATCAGAGGCGGCAGGTCTGCAGTGGATCAGACTGTAAGCTGGGACACTTACTAACTCTAAATGTGCCCAAAGCCCCTGCTGGTGTGAATAACTACATGCTTGGATTGGTGCAATTTATTAAATGTTGAATGAGGTTGAAATTACGGCTCATCTTTAGTGGAACACAGAAAAAAAATCTTAGCGAGTCAGTTTATTCATCAGTAAAATCTTCTACTGGTTTGGGACTGTTTCACCTTTTCCTAACAGAAACCAACTTCTTCAAATTCATCATTTTATTTGTTTGAAAACACCAAAACAAGAAACCCTGGTGACATACTCGGGGCTGTTTTTGGTCTTCACGGTTTCTGTCGGTCGTGACAATTGAATCCTCTGTTTGTTCCTCTAGCGCCACCAGCAGGTCAGAGTTTTCACTTATTCTGTGAAACATCTCAACATCTAAACAGATCAGGATTAAACGAACATTCATGGTCCTGGATGATACTTTCATTTTTCTTATTTTGCTTCTTATCTAACCTCTACCTAACCCTTATTTCTGCTTTTGTGTGCTGACTCATCAGGGCTCCGTTAAAAAAAGTCAACATGTTGATTTGAAGTTTAAGTTTGATACGATTGGAGTGATGAAAAGTCTCTCACCAGTGAGTGGTCCGCATCATTTTAACATCACCTTTTCAGTATCTGCTCAGAACAGGTACCAGCGTTTATCTGCAAACAAACAAAAACACAAAACAGCGATTATTAAGTGATTGAGTTGAGTTATACAGTGGAAACGCTGCATTACATGATGTTCATGGCAAACTTTAACAAGCTGATGTTTACATTTAGCATACACACATTTTCAGTGAATCTGCACCTCATGGGTTCAAAATTTGAATCCTGGAGAGTTTTTCTTCATCTGAAATTAAAGGTTTAAGGACTGAAGCTGTTGCATGTTGTACCGATTGTGAAGCTTTGTGACATGTCTCAAGGTTGACCCTCATCTTTAAGTCGTTTAAGTCGTCTGAACCACACAGACATCAGCTCATAAAACACTCATATATTTCTTTATGAAAGACACAGAAACTGTACAACAGGCGATTAGAGGCAGAACAGTAACTGAATAGCTGAATGAGGAGCAGACAATACATTTTCACTTAATCATAAGATAAAAGTCTTTTCCTCCTGATGTGACTGCAGCTCATTCTCCGTAACGATGCCACCCGTCAGTGTCTGCAGGATGAGGACTGCTGCTGATGGTGTGGCTGTTACATAACCGCTGCGATCGTGTCACTTTAATCTCACCGTAGTTCAGATTTATGCGGATGAACGTTGAACCTTCTCGTGGTCGCCGTCATCGTCTTCGCGTGTCGTTCAGGCCGAGTTCCCTCCGAGGCTTCGATCCGTCTCCTGCTCATTTTACCGTCCCGTCTCTGGACTGAAATAGCGAGCGCCTGCAGAACACAAGATGTCAGGACGGTAAAAAATTACGCTCGGTAATGTGGATTTACTCGCAGCAATCACACTGGTTTAATCTTATTACAGTGACACTGATGGAAATAGCTGGCAGTCTGCACGAAAATGTCACTGACCTCACAACCAGGAATATAAGTAGAATTGGATCTCAGAGTCGGAGCCACGATGATCCACCAACAATTATTATTTTAATTTGGTGTGTTTGCTGAGATGATTTTTGCCACTTTGAGCACGTCGGTGTTTGTGTGGTGATGCAGATGAGCAGATGACTCCACAGGAAGGTGTTAATTATGTCCGTTAGCTGACGACGCCATGAGATGATATCTCGTAAAATGCAAAAGCTGAGAGCGCCGGTGGTGGCTAATTATTTGTTTTGAAGACCAGGACTTCATTTTCTTGTCATATTGAGGCAATAAATGTTGTTTCACGGCGTCACATCAGTCATCTCTGCAGCATTTGGGCTTGACAAGCAATTTTGTTAAAATTTTGCGACATTTTTATAACTTCAAACTTAATTTGCATATACCAAACATCAAACATTAGTCTATTTAAGGTGATAAAATAGAAGAAAAGCTGTCACTTCAGTTGCATAGTTTTCCTGCAGTTTCTTTTCATTTTATATCTAATTTTTACATTTTTTACATTACATTTTACCTTATTTTGAACCCAGTGAATGAATCTGTCTTACATTTGAATTTTGTGGCCTAAAAAAATCACTTTGCATTCAGGTTGAAGCCTCCCTGAGAAAAAGGAGGGCAAAGACTGTAGGAATGTCTCTGACCAGGAGTTGCCCTGCTATCTGCCCCGCACATCTCCTTTTGTTTTAAACGGGAGGCAGAGGGGGGATATTGAGAGTGATGGAGCCGGCCGTCGGGGTTTGGCAGGGCCGGGGAGTCCTATCTCACTCCGACAAGGCCTTAAATGTCTGCTTGTCCAAAGGTTGTGGTTTCAATTTTTTTCCTCTCCAATCCTACTGGGGACAAAGTACAGCCGCCACAACCAACACGCCACAGATTCCAATCTAAACTCTAATGAACTGAGGGACTCGCCATCGCAGTGTGTGTGTGTGTGTGTGTGTGTGTGTGTCCTGTATGGAAGTGGAAAGTGCTGTAAATCTGTGACATAACAGCAAATTTTTAAACAAGAGGAAAAGTTGATGTGTGACATCCAACCTTTTGTTCTGAAATATTTTCTTTTATTTTGAAAGTATTTTTTGGTCATTATTTACAAAATGAATTGAATTGAAATTAAATTATTCTGATGAAGTTTTAGTCCTTAGAAAAATGAGAAAATCCAAATAAAAACTGGTGCAGTGATCCATCCCATATGTAAACGTAGCACGTGTGCATGTTTTGCATTTCTATAAATGACATACATGTGCATATATGTATCCATGTAATGTCTATAGTATACTAGTATATTAGCATTTGTCTAGCCCAAACAAATATTGATGTTTAAGCATAGAAATGAATCATAGAAACATGTTTAAAATATGTACAAATGCATACAAACATTGCATGTAAGCTCAAAATGAATAATAAGTTGAAGGTTTAGTTAAATTAATAAACCTATATTTGCTGTTAGGTAATAAAGCAACAAAAAGATTCCAGTTAAAGTTGAAGTCAAGAGAAAGTAAAGAAGAGTTTGTGAAAACGTGGTTTGAATGTGGTGAAGTATTTTGATTTCTTGAATAATAAGAATAAGAACAGTATATTAGGATCAGTAAATAGTACATTATATCAGGTCACATTCATTTATACATCCACAAACCACACGTTTGTCCCACAGGTCCAAAGTCAATCCTTAAAACACACAGATGATGACAGATTAAAGTAAAAACTCTCAGAAAGTGTGTTAGTAAGGTGTTGTAGAGACGTGGAGTTCCCCAAGGCTCCGTCCTCGGGCCTCTTCTGTTCAACATTTTGCAGAAACAAATGAACAAATGAAAGTTTAAACCCTTTCTCCGAGTTTCTCCAAGTTCTCGAGTGTGTGAACTCTCCTGCAGGGATGAACACACTCTTCCACTGATATTCATCATGTGGTGTTTGGATGTTGGAGGTGCAGATTTCTGTCGAACACGTCGCTCCAAAACCTCCCACACCTGCTGAGTTTAAGATCAAACGTGACTGTGAAGGCCTCAGCATCTGATTCATCTTCATCTTCATCACACCATTCAGCGAGAAGCACAATCGAAAACATCAAGGCCAACAAGGCTCTTTGTTGCTTTATTTATTTAGAGAAATGCTGAGTGTGGATATCAGAGGTGAAGCACCAGATAAAAAAGTGCTCCTGGCTGATATCAGTTCTTCGGAGGAAGGTGAGCAGTCTTGCGATACTGACAGCGCTGAAGGAGAAACGGAGGCGCTGCTCCTCCCGTCTGGCTCTCCGCCATCGGCTCGCAGCTCGGGAGTGCAGTAAAAGAGAGTTATAATGTTATTGAAGACCTCCACTCATGTGCTTCATTGACTCTCACCTCCAACGCAGTCGTAAAAGTCACTTCCACCGAGGTAAATCACAAAGTGCCGGGCTGCAGGAGGGAACAAAACGCTGTAAATTAATGCCTCTTTTACATGATTACACATCCGGAGAACACCAGTAAGTCAACTTCAGGAAATTAGTTTGGAAAGAGTCATTAAACCAGACGTCAAAGCACAAACAAGCATCCACACACAAGTCGTTACATTAAAAAAATGACCAATAAACTGACATAAATATCAGCAAACAGATGCAGCTTTACGCAAACAAAAACCCCCAAAGTCCCCAAAAGACGGTATTTGTTCATCCTGTGAGAATAAAGTGTGAATTTATGAGGATTGTTTATAGCGGCTACACGCTGATAAAGATCTTGTTCCTACAAGATAAAAACTTCTCCCCAGAAAATACGATCTTCATTTCAGAAAATAAAAAAAATAAAAAAAATACAATCTCTCGGGACTTCAGTGGCCCCATAAAAAAGAGCTAAAGTGGAATCTCCTCCAACTTAATTAAAAAGTGAGCGCTGCGGGATGTAAAGAGCAAAGTGTGTTCATTCATTCATTCAATCATTCATTCATTCATTCAATCTGCAGCAGCAACCTAAAGGAGGAAGTTTAATGAAGTAAATGTCTTGAAGATGATCACTTTACTGGTGAACATGATTTTCATGGATAAACACTGATATTTATCAGATGTACAAATAAAGAGCATGAATTAATTTATATTTAATATTTAATATTATTAGATATTTATGACATGATGCCAGTTCACAGTCAGTTTGTGGGGACGTTCAGGAAGCTTTATTCTCGATTTAAGACTCAGTTTGGAAACACTGGACTGAGTCAGGATCAGGTTTAATTACAGGCATGTAAAGATTATTATTATTATCAACACAGCCTTGAATTACAGTTATTATTGGTCACGGCAGCATTATAAGAGCAAACTGTCAGTGTGGCTCACAAAGAGTGAGGATGAAAATCAGAGTAAAGTGTGGAGTTAGTTGAGTTTTGTTAAATTACATCTTGTGTCTTGTCAGCTGTGTGCTTGTGGACGTTGGATTGCACAGAGGGGGAGGATACTGAGAAAAAACACATGGATGCACTTTATGGGGGCTCTCGTTTCTGCCACTCAGAAATAAAACAAGCATCCATGACTGGACATATTGGATATCTTAGTGTCTGAAAGCCTCGAGTTATCTGGTAAATTAAGAATTTAAATAAACTAAAGCACTGATTGAAAGGAGCGTTGTTTTTTACATTTAAATATTTCAGGTGAAATTGGTCTAATGGTCCAAATAAATTAATGATAAACAATATTCATATATAGCAAAGGTTTTTCCACATACAGTGGAGAATTTTAGACAAGTTTTTCTGTTGTATGCATGTTGTTGCTTTTCTTTGGACTCTCTGGCTGCATCATCTTCACCATGTTTTTCTGGATTTGAGGTGGCTTTGAGGTGCATTCATAACAAACTGCGCTGAAGAAAACGGATGCATATTTTGGTAAAGTTAAAGTTCAGGTAGGAGCCGAACAGAAAACGTAAAGCCTCCAGATGATTAATCTGGGTCACCGGTGTCCTCGCGGGAGCAGTGATACTGTGTTGGGTCCTTCCTCCACACGTGATGCCCCCATTTCGATAACGTAGATCCGACCTGAGTGTTACTAATCCATTTTTAAAGTCACTGGTCCAATTAATAAAATACATGATATGAGATCGCTGGAGTGATGAGCAGACTGACACTCGCTGCACCGATAACTGACTGGAGACAAGAGTATATGTGGGATAGATGAGGACGCAGCATCTGGCCCTTTCACGCCTCATTGAGTTGATGGAATACTAATAAAAGCCATATGACAACGGCATACTAAGTGTGCAATTAATATTCTAAAATATTCCTGCGCTGCATGTGGCGGAGACCTGTTCGAGGCTCGCTCGCTGGCAAAGTGACGGCGCTGTCTCTCTGGTAAAGAGGAGGTGTCCTTATTAACCTTTTTCCTCGAGCTGCTCCTCGACAAACTGGGCAGGCTCGGCCGGACGCACCGAGTACACGCGGCCGCCGTTTGTTGTCCCGTCGCCTGACAACCGCCCTGACAGCAGATAAATAATCTCTCCTGGAGCCGCTTTCTCTCGGCCAGAAGGGGCTAATTGATTGATTTGGAGATGAATCAAAGTCCAGAGTGCTGAAGAGTCGTTCCACAGCTGAAGGAAAATTAGTTTTACAACCCGAGTCTGAGGGTGAAACATCAGATCAAGGTCAGGTGATGACAGTGAAGACGTCTTATTTAGCCGTCCGTACGTCGACCTTTACTAAACTTTAACGTAATTTACCTGAGCAATGCACAAAATCTGATGTTTCACAGGGATGTTTTGAAGGATTTAACGTCTTATTTTGTTGCTGTCAGAGTGAAAGTGGAGGATGGTGTCTACATCTGATATGGAAATGAATCCCACTACACTGTTTTGTTTCTCCGGACAGCAGTTATCTCTCTGAATTCTCAACAAAAAGCTCTTTTTTGTGCAGAAATCCTCATAAATTTGGTGCAAAAAAAAACATTTATAGGATAACAGAGTAATAAATGAAAAAACAACAATGAAAGTGTCCAAACACAAACACATTTAAGGTGTCACATCTTTGAATTTCACCATATTCTGGTTTTCCTGTCATCATTCCTCTCTTACAACTCTTCTCTGTAACATCTGAGGATGCTTTTGTTGTGCAGTTGCATCAAAATAGTCTCTGGAGACGCTCACACACACACACACACACACTCACACATTTATTATATGCGTCTGTCTCCTGGGTTTCCTCCGGCAGACAGATAAGAGGCAGCGGAAGAAGCCCAGAAAAGCCCTCTGCTGTAGATGATTGTCAGCTCCAGAAATTCAGAGCAGATTTACGTCAGTCTGCCGTGAACAGCAGCCTTCCTCTGGGCTCGCCCCACTAACATGTTGTGTTAGTTTAATATTTCAGTGTGCGAGCTGGGCTCTGTCCGTCTGAGGAAGGTGACTTTATTAGTGCAGCGACTGTTGGAGAGATTATTCTGCAGATAAACAGTTTGATCCTGCGTTTTACTACCAAAACGCCTGGTGAGCTGCAGAGATGTTTTACTTTGTGTTAACACCAAAAGTTATACCATAAGAACAAACGGCACAAGAAAATTTTAAGGACTAAAACAATCAAATTTGATCTTTAAAATGCTGACAGTGCATCTGCTCTTTCTTACTAATAATGTTAATAATATTAATAAACTTTATTTATTAAGCACATTTTCATATAAGAGATGTAGTTCAATGAAAAATTAGAAATGCAACACGTAAAAAGAGACAACTCAATTACAAAGTTAAAATACGATAAATTAAAGTAGTTGCATTCATTTAAAGGTAAATAAATTGGATTATAGCTACCTTTAAAATCCTGTACCATTATTTTGGAGTGTAGTTTATAAAGCCTGCGCTGCCTTTTTTCTCGTGCGAATGATTTTGTGTATTAAGCAGAAGAAGATTTGAGAGCTCATAAAGGTTTATTAAACAGCAAATTATACAAGTCCCAAACTATAAAGACTATAAAGACAATGTTTCTTAAGTTTTCTCTGAATCTAAAACAAAGTCCTGGTTCTGATTTAATCTCAGGAGCAAGTTTATAACGGAGTTCATGAATTTTCCCGCATTTTCATGTGTTTTTGTCTCTTACTGATTGGATTTCACATCATTTTCAAAAAGTGTTTTACGCCTCATAAATGACGCTGCAGGATCTCAGCAGGTCGACGAGATTACGAGTCCTCCACATGAAAAGCTTTAATTAGCTGCTTTCATCTTGTGTTTGTGGAAAACTCCTGGAATGACCAGCGTGTTTCTCAGCCTTTGATTTGAAAAATGCATAAAGGAGGTGAAGAGGGAGAAAAGATAAGAGATAATATTTGAAAACAAAAGGCGAGATTGGCCCACACGTGGTCGACATGAAGAAACAACCATTAAATCATTTATACTCGCGTATAAAGTCACCGGCTAATCTCACCTGCTCGCAGCTGTGCAGCTTGTTAAATATTAAAACATAAAACTTATTTTCAAGATTTTTTGCTCACAGGTGTCATAGGTGCTATTTCTAAGCTTTTAATCTGAATTTAAACAGAGCTGTTGTCTCGCCATTGATTTAGTTAAATGTATTTTTAATTTCATAATCAGAATTAGCTTTATTAGCCAAGTACAGGTATAGTAAAGGGGACAGGTTCTCAACGTCAAACTCACCACAAAAACTGAACAAAGATCCGTAAAAAACACATCGATGTGCAGTTAGACAAGAACAAAACTGTCACCTTTCAGCGCATTCAGGATCCACTAATAAATATATAAAAATGCCAAAATCATACAATAATTTGAATATTAAAACACATTAAGAGCTGCGTACTCTGTGTAGACATGTTTGATGTCTGATAGATTTTCCAGGCTTCGTGCAGAGCTTCATCTGGACTGACTAAAAAACATAAAGGATTTCATTAAATTAGCTTTTAGAGACAATGTTTGTTTGAGTTTTTTTCATCCATACAGCCAAAACACAGGCTGAACTACATCCATTAATAATCACTGATTTTGTGCCACACTTCAGAGAACCAGCAGGTACGTTACCTGAGCTCTGCGGCAGACACACCTGGATGAAAAGCAGCCATGATTAATGAAATCACTTACACGTGTTTGACAGGTTGGCTCGCAAGTGTGAGAAAGATCCAGAAGATCTTTTGACCTCTGATCTTGAATTTGAGGTGCAGATTTATGCTCAAAGTTACTGACTGAATTCTGAAATTCTCCATCATTTTAACCTTCGAATGTGTAAATAACGTGACGCTGTTTCCATGAGGACCTAAAGAAAAAGCACAAAGTGCCCTCAGGCTGCGCAGGGTTAAAGATGTGCTTTGTGGGGGGTTATTTTGCTGTTTTTGTCTGGTTTGCCGGCTGCTCTGTTGCCATGGACGATATTATCTGCTAAGCTGTCTCGCCCTGTCAGCGCCTGCTGCATCGTAGCGTGCTGCCTTTTGAAGCAAAAAGCAGGTCACTTTGAAAGCTACAGGCCCTCCCTGTCCACCGCGGAGGGGTCAGGAAAAGCAATTTGCATTTTAACACGGGGAAACGGTGTGAGTGGAGTGTCGCTGCTGCTGGAGCTCCCTGAAGGGCGGAGCAGAGCCCTCCTATCACGTTTGACACCTCTTTAATAGAGAGGCATGGCTGGCTGCAGCCTGCCGACAAAAAACTCGATTTATAATCCCGCACTGAGACGTGCCTTTGATTTATGGCGCTTCATTGTTTATGTTGCTGTTTATCTGCCTGAACGTGAGGTCAGGTTGAAGTACAGTTTAAAAAAATGTCACTTAAGTTTGACCAAACGTGACTTTATGGAAAGTTGAGGGATGAATTTCCACGTTGACCTGCACTGACGGCTCACTTCCTGTCGTATCGGATGATCTCCGTACAGGTCAGGACCCAGATTGTAAAGAGGCGACAGCTGCCACGTGTGAAGGTGCACGAAGTTTTCTCTGAAAAAATGATCATCAGTGTCGTGACAGGCGGGAGAGAAATGAAGGTTTGTATTTTTAAAATTCACTTTTGTTCAACAGATTTGTCTGAAGTAAAATATCTTGACAAGCTTCGGATGGATTGCTTTGGATTTTCGTGTTTGTCAAAGCTTATCTCGCGCTCGGGTTTAATAATCAGTGAAGTGGAAGAGCCTTGTTTCTTTTATGTCTTAAAACTTTATCAGAAATTTTATCAGAAAGTTTGAAAGCAGATTTTAGGCAACCAACCAACTCGTTTGCTCAACAAATTGTGGATGTTTCTTTACATGTAAAGTGAAGATGTCACGTTAATTTAAAGAACAGCTTGAACTTTTTGGCGCCACCCTCAGGACGAACTAGGTCATGATTTCAAAACATCAACATCCATTTTCCATCTATTCGTCAAATTACTTAACGAGCGTCACAGCTTCGCATGTTTGCAGGTTTTTTTTGGCCTCCTGAACATGTGAGCGTCAGACAGTTGAAGGACACCGTAATGTCACGTACTTCCTGTGCAGGTATGTCAGAAGGAGCAGGAGGCATTTATAAAAATGTTAAACGACACTGCCATCCGAGCCGGAGGAGGCGGCGGTGATGGATGGCTCGCAGCGTGGCGGGAGTGTTGGAGATCGCCGACGTGACGCTTTGATCAATGCGTCCGTCCGCACAGCCGGTCAGGAGATGTAGTGCCTGCCATGTTCGGACCCCATCGTTTAATCCAACATATCGTTTGCACGCAGGCGAAGGTTAACGAGACAGAGATGACCCGTTAAATGATCAATTTGTCATTCGCAGTTTTATCTCCTGTTTTGCCTGTTTTCACGTCGTCTCATTGACGGACAAACATGGAGGTTCAGCCCTTTACAAGCACGTCTGCAAACAAAAACTTCCCATCAAACCCCCCAGGAGCTGCTCTGTTTTTTCCCCTTCCTGGTACTTTCCTCCTTGTGTAATTTGTCTGCTTTATCTCAGCTGAGGGATTGAGCCGGCTTTTGGGTGCATGTTTAGATAGCCCGGACATCCATTATCAGTCCGAGGCAAACCCGATTTAGAGGCTCGCTAAAAGAATTACTCCGGAGGAGAGGCGAGCGCCGTGATTCTGTCACCTTCTCCTCCACCCTCGGCCCCAATCGCTGCTCTTTAATTGGGCTGCTAATCAATTAAAGCGTGTGGAAAAGGACCGTCGCGGCCAAGTGCATAAATGAGGCTGACAGTCGGACTGTGAGACACACAGAGGCGACTAAACACGACACGTTTGGCCTCGTGTGTCCCGACCTGTTTCCTGTGGACTTTGTTCACTGTTAATGCTGTTTACGTCACCAAATACACATTTTTAAGGGAAAATGAAATGTGGAAAGAGATTTAAGCGTCTGCTGCTCACCACCTTCTTTTGAGTCGATTACAACATTTTAGATATAAAAAGAGGCATGAAGCTGCACAACCAGGAAGTCTAGTTTGACATTTCCTTTGGGATCAATAAAGCTGTTTGTTCGTATTCGTATTTACATCATATTTCACATTAATGCATTTAAATCTGCTGTAAATGGTTTATTTTGTCATATATGTTTTTCCATTTGACATTATTGGTGGATATATTTCCACATCCATGATCGTGTTTCTGGTCACCTGGATTATATAAATCCCACTTTCTCTGTTTTAGCTCCGTGTTTGGTCTCCACCAGCTCCGGAGGGAAATATCTGTCTCTTTAGTTGCTAAATGTTTCACTAACTGTGTCTGTTTAGAGCTTTTTCTCTGAAAACAGCTGCGTTGTGAAGGTGGTGGAAGAGAACAAGAAGAATAAATTTAAGAGGAGCCGCACATTCATCAGTTATAATAAAAATACTGATTATAGCAGCTTCATTTAGTCAGCATCTTTCTGAACACTGCTCGATGGTTTCTGACACACGCTCTCTCAGGCTGAAGGTCTGAATGTGGGTGAAAAGAGAGAAGTTTGACTGAAGTTAAAACAGCTTAAAAGACCAAACAGGAATCTAAACCAGCCATTTAAATCAAAATTCAAACACGTCCTTCATATTGTAGCGTGAAAATTTCAGCTCCGCTCACAGTAAAGTGAAGTTTGTTTGGTTTGTTCAGCACTTCATAGTTGCACGTGCATTTTAAATACGACTGGAATAAAGAATCAGTAAATAAAGTGGTTCATTGTGACTCTCAGTTAAAGGAGCGAGCAGCGTGCGAGCTGCGACTCGGTGGACGGTGATTTCACAGAAGCAGCAGATGGGCCTTTGAGGCTTCTTCTGTCAGTAAACAGCCTCTCGATCTCTAAAAAAAAAAACATCCTACAGCTGTTTCTGTTGGCCGTTTGATCGCCAGGATGTGGACTCTGTCTGACTTTCACACTCGGGCCGCTGCAGGACGTTTAAGCAGCTCTGTGACGTGGAGGGACTGACAATGCCGTGAAGAATGAGCGGCCATTTCCACACTTATTAAGAGTGTTTAATAAGTTAATTCTTGCGAATCGAGCGGAGGGAGGCCGAGCTCGGTGGCTGTTCCTGGCGCTGTTCCACCTCCTGCTTTATTCTATGAAAAGATTAGAGGGCTGCAGAACTTATTGACTCAGATTTCTCCTCCAGGTATAGAGTAATTAATGTAATTAGGCCCTCTATCTCCGCTCGGGCTCTTATCAAAGCTATTTCCTTATCGCTCCTGGAAATTTAATTAGAAAAATCTTTCCAATTAATGATTTTGCAAAATTAAAGTGAACTTCAACCAGTTGATTCCCTTGTTAATTGTTGGCCAGAGGCACATAAAGACACGAGTTGGACAGCTGGACAGAGGTGGAGAGGAATAACAGTGTTTAAATCGCTCACGTTTGTACTTAAACTGCACTAATCAATATATTTTTATGCTAACAGAGAAGATAATAAGGTTTTTAATGATGAACTTTCAGAGATTTGGCCTCTTTCAGTTCAGTGTTTTGGTCTCGCAAGACATTTTCTGTCTGTTTCTGTGTCAGTCAAACGAATGATAATGTTGTGCTGTCTGCATGTGTGAAAAAAGACATTTAAATGAGCTGATTATTTCTCAAGGCTGCGTGTATTTCTGCCCTCTAGAGGCCAAAAAAGGATGATTAAAATGAACTTTTTTTTAATTTGTTGGAAGATTTTCACTATTTCTTGAGTGAAATATTGAATATTTTACAAGTAGTGATTATGAAAAAACAGCAAAAATCAAATTAACAGAGCTGAATGGACCCGAAAAATCTTTATTCTTTCTTAACTTTTATCAATATCTGATGTTTGTGTGTTTGAGTCACTTTGAGGAAACTTCATAAAACATGGCTGTCAAGTTTCTTGGTTACTTATGTGACTTTTCCTCCGGCGCCACCAGCAGATTTGAAGCACTCTTTAGTTTATGAACAAATACCTGCAAAACTCTTGACTTTCCCATCAGCCTCGGCTCTCCAAACGTTGCACGATACCTGCAAAACATCAGCATGTTACAAAACTCTACACTGACAATATTTAAAGAGGTAATCTGGAAGATTTTTGTGTAAATAAATGTCTGTTAAATCACCATCTATCGAGCCTCCACTGACGAAAGTCTGCAGTTTGCAGTATTACGACCTTATTACACTTCTGAGGAGATTTTCCTGGAAAAATTACAAGCAGCACAGATTTAACAGACTCACTTTTAATCTCACCTACATGAGAAGCAGCTTAATGACAGAGTTGTGAGTAG
>JAVQJZ010045288.1:0-11744 GCA_036025355.1 Leiopotherapon unicolor | reverse complement strand
CCATCTTTTTGTATAGTCCATGGTGTAATCCGTATAAATGCTGAAGTGAATGAGATGTCCCACCATTCCTTTAACAGTGGTCGTTTCATGGCTTTTAAAAGTTTGTTATTCAGTCTTGCACCGCAGACATTTGTTCACATGAAATGATGTGGACTGGTTATTTAAACAGTTCCAGCTGCAACAACTGTCTGATAAAAGCCACAAGTTTGAGACACTCAGTCAACAGCCTAAACCTGCAGGCAAACTGCACAGCAATGGATGAGTTTACCAGTTGTTCTCCTTTTTAGACAATAAGCATCCGCTTTATGAATGCAGAATGTCACCCGGTCTAGACTGACAAGAAACTGGGCTCCTCTTGTGTAACACAGGATACGAGGTGAGACTTGCACAACGCTGAGGGGTGGTAAAGCTGAGCAGCAGACATCGTATGTCTGTTGGGTTAGTTGAAGCTGTGCCACAGCTCAGATATTGTCACAACCTGTCCGGGAGTGACACAATATCCCACCCCACCTCACCACCATCATATCAGCAATCAGGCCTTATCTGTTCAACAATGGAGCTACATTCTCTCCTCTTTTTCCTGACAGCCACGTCTGCCGGCGCTGCAGGGCTGAACCAACCCGCTCCCTCTCTGCCGTGGTTAGAGCTGAAGAGGAGAGGGAGTTTTCCCATCGCTTTTCTCACGGCATTCATGTCCACAGCACAGAGAATTGGTTTACCGAGGCCTGCTGCTGCAACATGAATGCAGCGTGATGCAGATCGGCTGCACCGATCAATCATTGCTGGCAGTTAAATTGGGACAAAGGAGAACGAGGTGAAGGCTAATGACTGGAGGTCACAGGGAAAAGTGGAGCAACAGATACACTTCAGGGGAAGACAGAGAATACTCAACATGACAAAAAAACAAAACAATATGACACCCAAACCAGCACCTGTACATGAAGACCTCAGCAGAGTTTCTAGTTCACACAGGTTTTTATGTGTATGGAGATGTAATATGTCGTATAAATGTACCTACACATACAGTGAGTGAGTGCAGAACGATTTTCATTTCTCCCATGGTCAAGAAGGCGTCAGAAGCTCCCTCTGAATCTAAACTGCAGAGTTGCTAAATCTCAATCTGATGATGTAAATCTGTGAGTCTCCAGCATAGTGTTTTTTGTTTTGTTTTTTTTGTCTGAGGGGGGCACCTTTTTTTTCTACAACCCCTTACCTAAATCAGCGCAATACTGCCAAATTTGTGCTCATGCTGCTGGAAACTGAGAGGAAATGAACAATGACTACTTTTTAATAATTAAAGGTAATAACATCCACCAGCCATGACTTCATCTAATGACCATTTAATGAAAAACAACATAGTGTTTATCTAGGCAATCTGCAAGCAGAGAAATGAAAATCTGAACCTTTTTCCTTTTCCAGTTTTATGAGAATCCTCCAGACTCCCATGAAAATACTTTACCCCCACTGGACACCGTTTAATGAGCCCGTTCTGCTGGTTTGGGTAGGTGAGAGGTCACTGCCATTAGTCTGATGTGCTTATTCCTTCTGCGGTGTTTGACTTTTGCTAAGTTGGCTCCTGACTGATGATGAATACCTGCATTATATCATCCAGATAACTGCTTGTGACATTTTGGGCTGAGGTGACGGATGTTTAGATGTAGAGATTTCATGTCTGATTCAGCTCTGGTATGTAATGTGCACGGACACCTTGTAAACACAACAGGGGCGCTGCGTTAACGCACCAGGGCTTCCACGTAACTTTGATGCTGTTTACTGAGTAATGCGTGTAACAACAACGAAAAGGAAAAGAAAAGAAGCTGAACACTGTGAGTCAGGGTCAGTCACATGAGCATGTCACATTAACAGAAAATGACACACCTCTCAAAACGTGAACCTTTGCTCTCTAAATATGTTGATATAGGACTCAAATAGACTAAAAATGTGGTCAACTGTATTTAAGGAAGATGTGTGCAGATTTGTTTTGCATCTTTAACTTGTTTTAGTGCTCAGATGTATTTTACTGCACCATATTTTCTGGCAGCTCTGGTTACAAAACAACAAAATACACACTCAACACAAAATATATGACACGATGCATCAGCATGGATTAAAATAACCAACACCAGTATTACATTTATAGAATAAGAAGACTAGAGGGAGCATCATTTAAATTGTGGTGTTCTCATTTGATTTTCTGAATCGTTAGTGTTCAATTTGTTTGTACAGTGTCCTTGGGTGCCCTGAAAGGCGCTTTAAATAAAATGTATTATTATTATTATTATTATCTAGGCAATGTTTACTGTTATTATTTTTTCTTTTGTCAGTTGGACCGATGTACAGGTAAGACCAGTGCAGCATGTACCTTTTGTGGTGTAAACGCTGATGTTTTGTGAAGGTGTGTTCTTGCTGCATGAGGGATGGGTCAGCTTGTGCTTTTGATGATGCGAGAGATGAAAAATATTCTGACACTCAAAGGTTGTAAGGTGCATTGTTATGTTCACAAAGTGCTATTACAGGCTGGAAATGATCTGAAACTCAGTGACATCGACCCAGACAGAACCACGTGACTGAATGTGCTTCGAAAGATCCATAACGGCACAGATTGACAACAACAGGTGATCGATCCTTGTCTGCTAGACTTTGGAGTGATCTTGTTGAGGCGCTTATGTCATCTCGGACTCTATCTGCTGTCAATCATTTCTTCACACTCACTTATCTCTGTGAGCACAGTGGTAGAAGCACAATAAAGGTTAAGTTACAGCCTCCAAAGTGACCACAGAGGGTAACCAACACCTCTATGACGCACTCAGGAATTATTGCAGGGCTGTTGTGCTGGACTGGAGTGAAATTTATAGTCACATATAGTCACATATTGGGAAATGCAGGCTTAAGAAAGAATCCATCCCTTAATCTTCCATTTAAAGTCTTTTTAAGTTTGTTTCTTCTCCCTTCCAACCCCTTTGCTCTGCATTTTGGATACATCTGCTGCACCACAGTACAGCTCACTTCCTTTCAAGCTAATCTCAGGCTTTTTATCTTCCTCCTGGTACTTACCTCATCACCTGCTCTGTCACTTCAGAGAGGCAGAGGCAGAGGTGAGCCTGCTGAGAGACAAAGGAGACATTGTTCAAACCTGTCCCAGAAACATCCAGTGACACAAAAAGAGGCTCGCTGGCTGACGTCCAGGGAGCCTCTGATCGAAGAGGCAACACTAACCAGGTGTGGAGGTAGAGTCAGCGGAAGGGTTGGCGAGTTCACCTCACGCGGGCTTTTGAACTTCGCTGTGATCAGCCTCGGGGGGAGCAGAAGCAAATGCTGGATGGGGATTTGAACAGTAGCGACACTTCACTCAGAGACTTAACAGAGCTCGTTTTGTGCAGGTGACAGGATCTGCAGCTCCACACACACACACACACACCAACATGAACACACCTTCACCTGGTTGGATGAACATGACTTGTCTTCCAGTTTGTAGACTGGAAAAACTGCTTCCTCCTGAATTAACCACGAAAATCGTTTGTGAATCTCAGATCACGAATACTGTGCAATTATGTCGCGTCTTTATCTGATTAAAAAGATCTCCTGCCTAAAGAGACTGTACAAAAAATTATAAACACACCCAACAAAACAAGGTAAACTTCATGGATTTGACTATAAGCACAGTATCTAAGTTACTTCAGACACACTCTCAGCAGCATGGCAGATTCCTCTAAACAGCATTAAGAGTCTTCGGCCATGTCAACAGCTCTGTGAGGCAGGAACAGCTCAGCAGAGCGTCTAACATTTCAGCAGTTAGCACAAAACAAAGTGCAGCTGAGGCAGGCAGGGAGGTCGTTCGTTTCGAAAGGATTGGGTCATAAAAAAGTATTGGACAAAAGAAAGATTTCCCATGATCGCAGTGTAATGCAATTTACCTATTTACCTTGCAGGTGTTAGCTGTAGTTTGCTACACACCTGCAGTGTTAATCAGGACCTGCCTGATCTCAGTGGGGTAATGACTTCATCGTTTTTTCTAAATGACAAAAGATAGGCTGAGATAAAACCTCCGTCCTGAAAGAAAACAAGCGTAGGTTATATAATGTAGGTTAAATACAATCTGTCCTGTCTTATGTACAGATACTACTTCTCATAATCCAACAATCACCATTTTCATAGTTGTGTGAAAGCCTTTTAGGAATCTGATATCGTTGCATGTGGATGAGCTTTTTGATGTGGCAGCACCTTTATTCTGAGCTGGGCTTTTTGTTTTAGAGGTTACATAACTGTTTTGTTGGTGAATTGCTGTTGATGTGTTTCACTCGACTCTGTCTTTCTGTCGCTGGAGGGATGAAGAGACCGGCTTTTGTTTCCCTCCTGTTTATCACCGCGGGCCAGAGGTGTGTTTGTTGGCAGGGACCTGGCAGGCGGTGGGGGCCGTCTCACACAAATATTTTTTTTCTGGGGAACAAGAGCGCGAAGGTGTGAGTAATCCGGCACCGCTGTGAGTAATGGCTCGAATAATGCGGCACGTTCCCCGAGGAGGTGGAGGAGGTCCAGGTGGCTCTCAGGCTGACACGCAACAGGCTGGAGGAGAGCGCCTGAGTCAGGAGGGGTCAGTCTGATGGAGTCAGCTGCGGCCTGGCGGACGTCTGGCTGCTTCCAAACGCCGCAACAATGCTTAAAGACGAGTTCACATTGAGGATTTATGGAGACAGTCATTCCAACTCTGGATCAGTTTCACAAGATCAGGTTATTTCTCTCTGAGAAAATAACTTAAATAATAAATCATCTGGGAGAAATTGCATCAGAAAAGTTGTGTCCACTCGGGGAAAAGAAAACACGCTGTTGGTGCGACTGAGGCCCAACGCTCTCAGAGACTTTTTAACCACACTGAGCCGCTGACCAGCATGACTGATGAACTTTGTTTTATCTTTCCGACACCACCCAAAAACCACAGACACACACACACACACCCACTGTGATGACAGAAGATAAAGAAGGAACCACATATTTTTTAGGTCACAATCCAGTTGCTCAGTGTGGTTACTGATAGAGGCAGCTATTGAAATTCCCACAGAACTCATTTTGTGGGATCTCATTTGTGTCATATAGATGAATCATTCAGTAACTGAGAAAATGATGAAATCATAAAGACAAAGTCCAAATTTCAAAAGAATTATGTGTGTAGTAATAATTACTAGAGGCATTTTTTAGTTGACAGCTGATAAAGATGTGCCTTGTTTAATGGTATATTCTTCATATTATCTGAAAAAAGGAAATTATTTCCTTGTGCATCCTGACAAATAGCTGCTTGCACATGCAAATATATCGCTGCCTAACATTCCACTTTACTTTCCCTTTTTGTCCCATAAAACCCTTCTCAGCTTCTCTCAGCCAATAACAAACCACGATGGCCCAACCTGACTTCCATCCATCACCATGAAATTGACCCCAAAAAAAAAAAAAAAAAAAAAACAAGAAAAGTTTGGCATGTGGGCACCTTTGCTGCTGAGCGTATACCTTCCCCTCTCATATTTCCAGTAAACCTTCACCTCTCCACCTTTCAACTTGACCCCGTGAACTGTGCAGCTGCGGCCAGGCAGCCACATCCACACCCTGTGGCCCGATGAGCAGGTGTTCTGAAACCAATCTGTCATTTTCACACAAACAGAGATTTTCCGAGCCGGGCTGATTCAGGTCTCTACTCCAGCAAGCCTCGACTGTTCGGTGGGAAACTGGTTTAACCACCAGGCTACCCTGATGTCCCACTGTATGTAACTACTAGTTTTGTAACCTTATTTCATTTTTACGTTAATTTCACTTGTTTAACTTAAATGTGTATTGTCTGTGACCAAGTTTCGGTGTTGTAAACAAGTTCCGGTGTTATGTAAATGCTGGTTATGAAACATAATTGCGATCAGTTTGTACTTTTCTTCCGTCCACGCCCTGAGCTGTCAACTAAATCGACTGGATGTCGTTTCCTGGTGGCTCAGCTGGCTGGTATGGGACAATGCTGATAGAGTAAATTACAGCTGAATTTAAAGGTGGAGCCGCTCGCTCACGCTGACACAAATTGTCAGCTTCATTTTAGCAATCGCTGTGATTGCAAGCGACTGAGTGGCAGCTGGTATTTAATATCTGCATGCCAGGCACAAAGCCAGAGCTCATAGCAGGGTTCCCACGATCATCAAAAAGCCTTCAGTGTAGGTCTGCCTGACCTGACGTGATTTTGATTATGTAAATATTTCATTTCCATCTAAACTTAGCCCACAAATTCATCCAAATATGTGTTTTTAATCACATAGAAAAGCGTATGTGGTGGTTATTTGAGATATTTGTTGGTCCACTCTGCATGGTGAGCAGCGTGGGTCCATCTGAAGTCTCGTGGAGGGCAGAGGAACCTGATGGGCTAATATGCAAACTTGAAGTGAGGGAGACAGGATGTGATGCGACCCATGAGCAGTCTTTGTGCGAACTTACTGAGGAAGGACACTGTTGACGTTTTTTTGTTTGGGATGATGGTGATGGCGGAGATCCTGATGCTAATGGAGATGTCTGTAGGAACGTCTGCCAGCTGGTCTTCACGCTCCCTGAGTGCATGTCGGGCATATTACAGTGTTTTGGTTTACTTTTGCTAGAGTTAACTTGACTCCAGCTGTGCATAAACTGAGTCCATCTGCAGCTCTTATATGACCTTCTGGTCTGCTGCCAGTGATGAGGGCAGACTGCAGCGATGACCTGCACGCCTCCAGGACCTTGAGGCGAGGAAGGGAGATCGCAGTGGACGCAAACATTTTGGGATCAGGAACAAAGTCTCATGCCAAGAACAGTTTCTTGGTTTCCCTCGCTGCAGCTGGCTTCATCGACAAGGACTGTGACCCCCACTGACACAGACGCTCACCCCTCACTACATGTTACTTAACACATAAAGCTGAAACAGCAGACTCTCTCTGACTATATTAATACACATTTTCTGCATTTGATGGACTTTTCATCCAGTCTGGATCCCACTTAAACGGTTCCTTGGCCCCGACTTGGTCTGCGCTAACTTGGCCCAAACAGCACGGTCCTGCCTGGAAGTCTGAAATAATGAAGCCGACAGAGGCTCGGAGAGAAAAGAGGGAGCCATTGAGACAGAGTAGAAAGACGCAGAGAGGATTAGATCTGCCTGCTGTGGGGTCTTCAGAGACGTTATGTCCCCGGGTTTAATGGGGGGATCTGCTGTAATCAGGGAGGAGAGCACATAGTTTCACTGAAAGGACACCAGCTTTGATGTTCGAGAGTGGAGCAGCCGTCTGGAAATAGATTATAGCGTTTGCGTAACTCACTCACCTCATTTAACTTGGAAAGGGAGGCAGGGAGGAAGGATGAGGCTGGAGGTGATGGTGAAGACCAGCAGTTTGACATCCAGGACAAAAAACATCTATGCTCAACACTTTTATTACAATTATACTATATTCTTTTATCATTCTTATTCATTACATTTAATCTAGCTTAATTGTTTATCCTACTTTTTTATTCATATTGTGAATGCTTCTATATTGTTGTACTGTTTCTCCCATTGTCTAGTTTATTGATTCATTATTATTGTATAGTCTGATTTCTGTATTCTGTAAGTATTTGTAGTTGAAGTTCAGTAAAGTTCTGTACAATAAAGTTTTTTTTTTAATTCAGTGTTTTGAGTCAGGCTGAATCGTCGTATTTGCTCTTAATGGACGCATGTGTGGAGAAGTGAAGCGCAGTGTAAGCAGACAAACTGTGGGTGGAGAGCAGAGCCACATGGGATTACAGCACAACAATGTTTCCCTGCTTCAGAGCCACACTGCTGTTTTGTCTGACAAGAGCACTGTTCTGTGCTGCTGAGGAGTGGGCCGGTGGAGAGGAGGAGAGACGGGGCAGCTCCCAGACTCTTTCCATGTTTTTTTTCCATCCCTTTCTTTTGCTAATGGGATCTGTGGATTCTGACAAAGACCTGCGCTGGTAATGGATGAGAAGAATGAGTCCACACATTTTTTTTGTCCCAGTTGATGAGCTGAAACTGGACATTTTTTCCTGTGAAAACAAAGTCAGGCCTGTAGTTGCATGTTAGAGCCAAATTATGTTTTGCTCTGCTTTTTCAGGCACGTCTCCAGCCTTTAAAGCCAAACTGACATGTAGGAAATACATTTACATAGTATCTGTACATCCTTGGTGTTTTGAGCGTTTATAGTACATTCGACTGATACAGCATGTGTGTGTATGCGTGCTAAATACAGTTTCCTGCATCAGTGAAGTTGCAGCGGCCGCACAGGCAGTCGACCATGATGATGGTTCAACATTGTTAGCTGCTTATCTCCTCTGTGATCTGAGCACTCCTTACATTACTCTGCGACTCCATAGGTTACTCAGTATCATGTATCGTGTCTTAAGAACGACCCGGCTTAAAAACCTCCAGGGCAGGGACGCAGATGTCTGCTGCTCAGATCTCTGCACAGTTTGGAGCACAGAGGGGAGACTTGGAGGAAACGCCTCTATGGGGTACAGTCTTTCAGATTTTTTTCCTGGGCGAGCTGCTCAGACGGGGATGTGTGTGGTCTTCAGAGAATCTGCGTGCATCTGTAAATTCTGGTTCCCCACTCGTTCATGTCAGTGTTTTATCAGTGCAATTACTTTTATATATAGGCGTGATAGATGGTACATGTTCTTCCTATTCTTATACCCTTTTTATTTATGAGGCTTTACTGGATTACTTGGCTCTTGTTTTAGGGGAAGATGAGTCTGACCTTTGCCCTCTTTGATGCATTTCAGTGATGTAACTATTTAAATCTATCATACAGCCGTATTCAGTACATCTTACATCAGCTAAAAGCCTAAAATGTAAATCTTACAAAAGCATGTTGTGTTTGGACTGTGCACAGGGGAAAGGACATGAAGAAAGAAAATCTGTATCAAACGATGAAATCATAAAATAAATACACAGTGAGGTCAATTTCTTACATATACATCATATGGTACCATGAACTTTGAGAAAAAATGAGTGAGAGCCAGATAAGCACTTCTTGCCAAAACAGTGTTTTAGTACAGAGATGCTGTGTACACATTTGCAACTGTCATTCAAAACACACATTCAAATCCCCTCCAAATCCCTCTGTCGTAAGTCTTCATCTTACATATACTGATCTCGCCCTATTGTGAACGCACACACACATACACAATGTTCCCACAGGCCTTAGATAATATTGGTGCCGAGGCGAAAGGTGTGTGCTAATCTTGATGCTATGAAGCTCCTGCCAGCAAGCGCCAGCAGCTGTAAACGGCAACCTGTAATTACATTTTAAGCCGGGTCTGATCATCTGACTGTTTATAACAGTTATATAATGTAAAAAAAACAAAACAGATCAAGTGTGGTGTGAGAAGAAGCTGTTCAGTGTTCTGCTTTAACATCAGTTGAATTTCCTACCAGATACCAGGGCTGCTTTAAAGGAGCAGTTCAACATGTTTCTGAAATGTGCTTATTCACCAAAGAGTTATGTGGTGAGATCAATATCGCTCAGTGTCAATGTCTGTGAGTTAACTACAGCGAAGCAGCCAGCAGAGAGCTGCTTCCTTCCTCCAGTTTTATGCAGAGCTTTGCTAACATTCGCCATCAGTCTTCTCATCCAACTCATTGCAAAAAGGCAGAAAAGTGTAATTCCCAAAAAGTGGAATCATGTCTTCAGGCTTTCAGTCTGATTTGATCTCGGGTCCTTAAGGACTCAGCTCTCTCAGGCTTGTGAATGAAAACTATTTTCAAGGATAATTACGGCTTATTACAGGTTGGCTCCGCTTTTTTGTAGTTTCAGCCATCGTTTCCATCAGTTATGATAACATCGTACTCGCCAAGGTAATTGCTGAGATCCGGGACCACAGAAATATCTCTAATATGAAGTTTGATGAGAAACATGAGTAGTCGAGCATTCAGACGACTGTCAGGTCAGATTATCTAAACCAATAGTTCCCAATCTGGGCACCCTGGCCCCGAGGCGTCACAGAATGCTAACAACACAAATACTATTATTTTTTCTGGTGCACCAAATTGTTTTTAGATTTGTCTCACAAATCTCCATTCTGGTGAATTAGTGATTTTATTCATTAAAACGAAACAATGAAAAAAAGGCTTCGGTCACAGATGGTAAAAGTATATAACCGCTGATGAGGCGCTGCAAGTTGATTGCAGGGTCACAAGCCAGAAAGATCCGGAACCACTGCATCCAGCTTATAATCAAATAATGAGGCAAGACGCCGGGTGCAAACTGTGACGGATGTTTACGCAGCTAAGGAGCCATTTTACTGTTAGTTTCCATTTAGTTTCTGTTGAGGATCCTTTACTGGTTCAATAATCTGTGTGATGATTTTCTTTATTTACACAAACTTGGGTCCTTTTCCAAAATATAAGTATCCTCCCACTCTGTGCGACACGAGAAGTGACAGAACTGAACACACTCCTCTCTGAGTCCGCTGTGATTGGCTCGTTTGTTCGAAACTATCACACAGTTTCGTAACCAAAACCATTACCTGGGAATGTTGCTGCTTTCATTCCCGCCGGGGCCGTGAAAGCATATTTATGGAAATCATACTGCAGCAGGTCCAGAGCCAGGAAGTTGTCGGAGAGTCCCACATGGAAAATGAACTGCGGCTCTTGATGCAGACATGGAAAATTGCAGGACCATTTATGGGTTGTGGTGCAGCGAGAGAGGGGCTGCAGAGTAACGAGCCCTCAGCACAATCAGATCATCTGAGATACTTGGGTTTCCTCGGCACCAGAGGACTTTGTTTCCCAGCTAATCTCCTCTCCAACATTTGGGGGCTTGGACGGGGAGGAGGAGAGTAAACAGTCAGTCGGAGACAGGTTTTAAAACAAAGCACCGTTCATACCTGACTGAGTGAGTCAGTCCGGTGAGGCAAGCAAGGAGTTAGCCAAGCTGCTATATTAGACTTTGCCTAATCTGTTAGTGAATGTACGAAATGTGGAGCAGATTCCTGCGTGATAGCGCTTGTGACTGAGGGAAAAGCTAAATCAAAGCGGCGGCATTCCTCCCAAATATAACCTGCATGTGCTCTCACTCAAGGTAATGGGGAAAAATGCATGGCGAGGTGTTTGATAACCATCTCGTTTGTAGGTTATTATTCCACTCTTGGCAGGTCCCGTGCCCTCGGAGCCCCTTTTTCTGCTCTCCGCTGCACTTCTCAATATCAGCACACACAGGGAAGGAGTGATGGCTCACTCCTCCCCCCCCTCCGGGCCTCACAGCATGAAAAACACAGGGAGGGTTTGGCATCGCTGACGTCCAAGCAAAACTGCGCTCGGAGCGAGTGGTCAGTGTGTCGTACCACCAAAGCCCAGGGCCCCTCCGAGAGGAAATGAAAGAAAGTCTGGATCTCCGTCTAACACAGAAAGCAATATCTTTCAGGATAAATGCCCTTTTCACTGAACGTCACACACACACACTCGTAAACACATGTTTCATGTTGTCTTTTGACTGGAACACGAGCTCATTTTTCTATAATGCACAAAGAGCAGCTTATTAGATTAAAGCCTGCAAACAAAGCCCTCAGACAAGCTGTTCTTAACTTCAGTCACTAAAAAGCAGAGCCACATTGAGTCTGTTGTTTCGCTCTTCCTGTGTTTTCATCCCAGCTGAATATTATGCTTCATTTTAACCGCCTATAGTTACATAATTGATCTGAAGTTGATAGGTGGATGGTGACTGAGAGACTATCTAAGATTTGCTGAGCAGCCACTCCAA
>JAVQJZ010045265.1:0-10408 GCA_036025355.1 Leiopotherapon unicolor | reverse complement strand
GTTTTTAAGTTGATTTGTCAGTCTAAGTTCACTGTATTATGTTCTCACTTGGTTTATGTAGGGGCAGAGGTTGTGTACATGAGGTTGACGGAGGATTTTGCTTTCTTTTGCTTCTTTTTGGCCAGAATTGAAATAAACGGAGACTGCCTCCAAAGAAGTTCGCTGTCCTGGCCGATCATTACAAAAACACAACGCAGACGATAATCCACCGGTTACAGAGGCACGATATTTTCAATTAATTATTTATTGAATTATATATATTTTTTAAATCAACTGCGTCCTTTTTTATTTAATTAAATTTTCAGTACCTAGTTGCATTTGATGTGTGAAGTGTGCTATATGACTGAGGTTTCATTGACTGATTGTGGAAACAGTGAAAGTGTGGAGACGTGATTTTCACGAGTTTTCCGTTTCTTTTTACAAGACATGCGCGGCGCGAGCACGGAAATCTACCAGGTGATAACTGAAGTGTGGAAACGAACAGTTTGTGTTTGCCGTTCAGGAGCTTAATATAGCAAAATGTGTAAAGCATCATGAATCACTTTAATTGCAGATGCTCTTATAATGAAGTGCTGCAGATAACAATGCAAATGTTGGTGCGTCACTGAACAATGATTCAGGAGTGGAGTTTGCTTTTTCTGCCACGCAATGTCATTTGTTAAACTACAAGTTTGAGATAAAAAGGTAGAAACAGAGAATGTCAGCCAGACTAAATGTGATCTCCTCAGCGCCAAACTGAGAGGAACATAAAGGAGCAAAGGGCAGAACAATATGCAAGGAAAAAATACGATTTTAAGTGATTGCCTTTGCTCTTATCACCAGAGTCCATGTGGGTACTGAAAAACTACACTCTCAGTAAAGCAGACAAACCCAAACTGCCTCCAAAGACACAAGAAACGAGAAAGTGCTGCTCTTAGAAACTGGTAGAATCGACATTATAAAGGTAGTAAAGACAAGAATTATCATGTTTGACAGATGCAGCTTGCAAAAACCAGCCAAACAGGAGCGTGAGCAGCCGTCAACTGCATCATTTTAGCTTCCCCGTTTGCAGACACGTCTTTACCAACAGTCAAGCAGCGAGGTCTGCACATGCGCACGCTCACCGAGCACTTAGCCCGGTTTCCTCGTTTAACAGCCACAGTGCGCTGCAACAATGAGAGCGTCTCACTGACTTTCCCAACCCTGATTCCCCAGGGCCTGTTAAGGGATTTAAACTGTGGCAGCCATCCGGTAACAAGCCCAGCTTTCTCACAATTAACCCCGAATGCACAGCGTTGTGCGTAGCAAACAGCAGCTGCAGCCACCTGTTTCACTCCTGCTCCCTTTTTTCCACCTTCCACTGCAGCAACAAGCGGCGACATCGACTTTGGGAAAGGAGAAGCTCGCGTTGCGTGCCGGCTGAACAGGAAGCTCCCAGAGCTTCTGCCCTTGCATTTCCGTCACGTTTCATTTCCCATTTTATTCAATCATCGTGTCAGCCCACCAGTCAATCAACGCCTCTCCTCGCCAATAACAAATAATAAAAACGTCAGACTCCAGGTAGCTGTGGGATTTCTGCATTCCTTCACAAACCACCGCTGTGACATTTTTAATGATATTCATGCAGTTATTGGGGGGAATTATTAAATAAACGCAGACGAGGAAGCGTGTGGGAGAGGGATTATGCATTTCAAATCGTCCTCGGTGCAACGTAATAAGTGTATCCGACACCTTGAGGAGGAAACTGATTGCTTCTGTTCATGTGGGTAATATTTTCCATGTCGACCACAGTGCGGGGAAATAATTACAAAAAACTATCTTCCTCCACACCCAATTGCTTCCTCCGCATTGCCCTTGTTGAGTAAGTGTGTGTGTCAGCGTGTATACACGTCGGAGAGCGAGCGATGCAGTGCACGTTTGACGAAAAGAGATGGAAGAAGATGGAGGAAGAGAAAAAGATGCTGTATTAGCGCGTCTTGTAGTGTTTATTAGATTATTCAGCTCAACAGATTTGCCCCAAACATGCAGTATATAATATATTATATATATAATAATAAGTTAATATATGTCAGCGCATTTAAACAGTCCTGCTGGTCCCGGTTCATCCATTAACACCTGATTTTGTTCAAATCTGCGTTTCCTCCTCAGTGTTTGTGGTCCTGCTGCTGTAAAAAGATTTTTAATGAAATTTTTCAACCATGTGTTTTCTTTCTAAAACCATACTAAACTTGTTCATCTCCATTTAGACACAAACTCAGATTACACATTTAATCAAGGTGATTAAACACAGAAATGACCTTAAAGTGTTTGATTTTGAGCAGGTTGTGCTGCTTAAAAGAAATCCACTGAAGTTTTAAAGTGTTGGACTTCTTAAACTTGCTGCTAGTTTGAAATCAGGTCTGAAAGTAACTCTCATTAAAATGAGGAAACAGCAGGTCTCCAGCTCCCCGAGCACAACATTAGGGTTAAATTAATACATTGAGATAAAGGGAAAAAAATGTATTATATGTATTATATGGGTCATCTGTCACTTTGGAAAGCAATAATGAAGTGTAATAATGTGCCGTACCATTACAGCTAATTTTGTATTTAGTTCTGCTTTATTGCATCCTTTGTATTAAAGTCATCAATCATAAAGGGCTTGGCTCCTTTTGAAGGTTAGCTGCGTGCGCTCGGGTGCTCGGGACGCCTCTTGTCGTATCTCGTTAACGCCCGCCCAGCGTGTGCTGCGTTCGCGGTTACGGCGGTTTAAGTGGGGTTAGAAAATGTTGGCAGTCGGGGCTGTGTGTGTGTGTGTGTGTGAAATAGGTAGACACTTAAAAAAAGTGAAGTACCTTGCTCAGGGGCACCTCATCAGCAGCTCGATCGATATCATTATCGATCAGTATTATTAAGCCTTCGCTGTTACGCTCCGGCAACAAACAAGTGACACAAATTGAATCCACCTGAAAAAGTAATAGAGTTTGCACTTTGTTAAACACGTGTTTGCACCACCATCAGTGAGGATCCTCCGTCATAGCAACCTCAGCTTCTTCTCAGCAGAAAATCTGTGGACAAAAAACTAAATTCTTGCTGACTTTGAACTGGATTTGTATTTATTGCGGTCGTGCCGACGAACACTGAGGATATCTTTATCTTTTAAAAAACCCGGCAGGAAGGGATGAGCGGGCCCTCGTTTCCTCACAAAGGAAAAAAGGTGGAGTCGTGCATGTGTCTCTCTGCGATGGTTAATTAGAGCGAGCCGGTTGGTTAATTGTTTGGCTGATATGGGGAGAGCAAAAAGGAGGAGGATGGAGGAGGAAGTGCAGGAGGAGGGGGCACTTGATTCACGACAGGGAACCGCAAGTTTGAAGGGTGTCGACAGATAAGACTGCAAGGGTAATTAACAGAAAGAGAGAGGGATGATGAGAGGAAGGAGAGAGATGGGAAAGAGAGAGAGAACTGCCAAGCAGAATAAATGTCATAAAACTGTCGTAGGATCCTGTAATGACTTCAAAAATAAAGGGAAAAATGAAGAGCTGGTGTGGAAGGAGGGAGATAAAGAGAGAAAGTGAAGAGAGCAGGAGCAGGAGAGAGGGCAGTGATTAAGGGCATAACTCCTTTTTATTACACAATGGAGCTTCAGCCCGACGTGCCGACCGGGCAGCAGCAGACAATTAACTTTTACAAAAAAAACTAAACAAAATAAAGACTTCGATTCCTCTCAAGGTCGACAAATGTCAAGTGGAGGAACGCAAATGTAAACAGCGACTCTTCTGTCGATCGAAGGGTCAAAAAGCAGCAGACTGAACATTTTTTTAGGAATTAAACTGAGTTTATTTGATGCATTTTTACATACTGTTGATATCCTGTGTTAAAATTTGCTTTAAACCTCAGTTCTTTAAATCGATATTATGGTTCGATGGTTCATATATTCAGGTAAATTTATGTTTAAAGATGTATGAGTATGTAAAAGGTACTTTCTTCTGTTGTTTTACTGTGACAGTGTTAATTTAATTTTTTTGGAAATCATTTGGTGAGAATACAGGGTTTTTATCAGCTTGTTATGTAAAAAAGTGAATGCTTTTTGTTTCTGACAACTTTTTTAACTAAACGTGGACCAGAAATCAGCATCATGTCTGTCGTCAACAAACAGGAGGGTTTAGTCTGTTTACAGCCTGAGTTAGTGCACAAAACAACACCGAGATTTATAAAACACAGTTTATACCTCACTGCTAACCTCCTCACTTACAACTGAGTGAAGATTTAGTGTGATGGTGGAATTACGCTGCCATTAAGAAAACACACTTATAATGCTTTCAGAAAAATACACATTTTAATGTATGTGAGAAACTTTACATTTTTTATCTTATCATTTTTTGTTTTTACATTTCTAAACACACTTCTTCTGTTCAGGGTCACTTCAAATAAAGCCAAATCAGAATATATGTAGATAGCGAATTTTCACACACACACACACACACACACACACACACACACAGTCTCAGAGGCAACATCTGAGGAGGGTGAAGCAGCTCAGCAGGGATGTTTATGAGCTGTGAGGAAAAAGTGTGACGACGTCGCTCATGTGATGGATGCTGATGCATGTGAACGTTAATGTGGCGTGGTGGGGGTTTAATATGAGCCCCCAGCTCATTTTCCTGCCCGGGGGCTCCTCCCTGCAGGGCTGATGAGAGCAGAAAGTTTCTGAAACCAAACCAGGCGAGAGGAGCAGGTGAACGGGGGACGACACACGGAGGGGGGGGCGATGCTGATTCCTCAGTTAACCAGAGGAACTGCTGTTGTCTTTGGGTCGTGTTTTGATCTTTGACCCAGACTCGCTTCGTTCACAAAGGCCACGATGGGATTCGGGTGTTCGGCGCCCGACCCTGAAAACAAAAGAGGGGGGGGCACATTCCACAGCCAAGGTCAAGAGAGCGGCGCTGTTTGCGTTGACTTTTATCGCTCTGTCTGGTGGCGAGTCTTTAGTCTGGTCTCTGTAAAGCGACCCGGGACCTTTCATTCTCACTATATGAGCTCTCACACAACCTGGAGGCTTTCATTACTGTAGGCTTCCTTTTATCACTTTGAATTCTTTGTTTTTCTGCTCCTCTTTCTCCACGGGGGATGCCAGACTTTGACCTAAAACCCTTCATTACCACAAGCTCTCTCTCTCTTCTCTTTCTCTTTCTAAATCTCTCTTTTCTCCTTTCATCATCTTCCAATGAGAATTCTGACTAATCTCTCTCCCTTTCTCACTTTCCTTTGTGGCATCTAATCAATCAATCCCTCCTCTTTTCTTCCCCTAACCAATCACCTTTTTGTTCCTTTCCCACCATGCCCCCCGCCCCCGTGGAAGCCAGTCGTCTGTTTGGAGGTTTGAAAGTGTTTGGGACTCTGCAGCCAGATCTTCTCTGCAAAACGAGCCAAGTTTGGGTTTCTGTGCTGCAGATAGACACAGCTGGCCACAGGTGCCAACATGAGAGCAAATGGCGCATGTTGTGTATTGTGGCATTAGTACAAAGCGCTGGAAGAAACCTGGGAAACAAACGGCTTTTCCAGATTATGATTTAACAGAGAGAGAGAGGGTAAATCTGTGTCGTTTGGTCCGGATAAAAAACGTATTCGCTGTTCAGTGCAGCCATGTCTGCTCTGCGTGATGAAACGTTCACGAGCTTTTTCTTCGGACACGTTTACATGCCTGTTTGTACGAGAGTGGCATTTACGTTCATCGTTGTTCCACCTATGTTGTGTCTGAGACGGGTGTAAATCTGGGAGTGTTTGAAACAAAGACAACAGTTAGGTTTGCTGAGGACGACGATACGAGACGAGCAGGTCAAACTGACGCTTTAATGCTTCAGATGCTTTGGATGAACAGCGATTTCTTTGTTTGATCGACCGTCTGAAAGCTCTCCAAGACTTTCGTCCGTCTGGAGGAGTATGAGCAGAGTCTCTCTTTTGAAAATGAGAAACTGTTTGTTATCTTTTTCGCTTTTTATTTTTATTTGTCTAAATGACATTTTATCAGTGAAGCTCTGCAGGTTGTGCCTGAAAGGTGATAAATAACCAAAGTGGAGTTAACTCTGGTGACGCAGACCGAGATAAATCTATATTTTATTGCAGATTACATATTTCACTCTGTAGCTATATAACATTTACCTTGCTCATTTAAAAATACATATTTCAAATACATTTTTTAAAGTCTTATTCAATGAAGGTCTGGAATATAGTGAGTGTCCTCGCTCCGTCTTTCACTCACCACCACCGCTCTGATGGTGTTGCTGATAATCCAACCTCGATCAGGAACATGTTATTAAATATGGCAAAACACCTTTTTGGATTAACTTTCACTGTCAAAGATTAGTTTCTGTTCAGATGGGTTTGTCTTCTTCTTCTCTGGTGTCTTTGTTATGTATCATCCTTATATCCTTCACTCTGTAAAATCAGTGCCTAACAAACGGTTTGGTCTCCAAAGATATCTCATCTTGATTTTTCAAAACTATGCAGGAAATCTAAGCCCAACAAAGACATGGAAAGAAAATATATGAATAGAGTTTAAAACAAACACTAATTTAAGACCTGTAAAACTTGATATCTGTCTGCAGCCTCACTGTGAACATCTCGAGGTATAACGACAGTATTTGCTGCGCTGACTCTGAATCTTGTTAGTGGACGGTGATAACGTGAAATCGTCGGCGTAGGCAGAGAGAGCACGCCGTCCCGTGTCAATAATTCCCTCAGCTGCAGGTGTAAAACACGACGGGCAGACAGGAAATGAGAAGAGGGGGAACGCTGACTGAAAAAGACAGCGAACGGCAGAGAAAAGAAGCTGTCTGGTGGAGATTAGGGCTTATGTCTAAGTGTGCGTATGAGTGATGTGAAGTGATTTGGAGAATGTTGCAGCGTGTAAAGCCCTCATCTCCAGCACTTAAATTTATTCTCATCGGGTTCTCCCTCATTGAGCACTGCATTACAGGGGAGTAATCTTTCCTTCTCACTATACTGTTGTCTCGCTTCGAAGCTCAATCCTCCCTCTCTTCTTCCTTTTTGCTTCAAACTACCTTTCTCTGTGTTCACCTATTTTTTCATTTGGTTATTTCTACCTTATTCTTGTCACAAAGCAAATTTGAGCACCAATTAGAGCCTCCCCAAGACATCGTCTATAACAGCACCTTAGGTATAATTACATGATAATAAAAATAATAACTATCTATAATGTATTGTCATTTATGCAGATAACTGTAGGTTAAGTTTTTACAAACCTGAAAGGTGAAAAGCAATAAATCCTGCAGTAGTTAAGTTACATTTATTGTCCCAGAGTCCAAGAAGCAGCTCTGCTTATTGAGGAGGATACGAGCAAACTATTTTTCTATAATAAAATCTGTAAGCAAACATGCAATTTAGCGAGAGACAGGAAGTACTGCGAATCATTGCTTGAGAATGAAAAGTAAAGACAGACATATCGACAAAATGTACGGTATGATTGTTAAACGTATAAGACCTAAAGGTTCAGTTTTCTTAAATAGGAGGTTAAATAAAGGTGAATGATGAAGTTAATCAAAGTTTCTCGACATGGTTCATGTCTACGGCTAAATTTCTGTTTCAGTGGGGATGACTGACTTTGCTTTCCACGCTTGTTTCATATCCATCCATCCTTGTTGAGTCATGTTTCTGTCCATCAGGTGGATGTAAAGATAACATTCACCCTCTTTTAGCTTTGCTTTTGTTCTCCACCAGCTGCTCTGGGAGGTGCAGCACATCAGCACACACTGATGAACACTGTGATTTTACTCAATGCGTTAGAGCCTCTAGAGCAGCTTCAGGTCTCCTTGGCATTGATTCTCCAAGTGTGTGAACTCTCCTGGAGAGATGAGCAGTTCTTCCAAAGATGTTCATCATGTGGTGTTTGGATGATGGACGTGCAGATCGCTGTCGAACCTCCCACAGCTGCTCAGCTGGGCTGAGATGTGCTGAAATGTGAAGCCCACAGCATCTGATTCACATAATTTTCATCCTCAGAAAACCTTCCAGTGATGCTGAAATGATGTCAGCATGCAGAGCAATTCAAAAATTGTGAAAAGGTTTTAACTATACTACATTTGTAGGTACCATAAAGCAAGTTCTACAGAAGCACACAACAACAGTTTTAACATTGAAAGCAAAACTATATTCAATATTAATGATTGCAGAAATATCTACTGAATACGACTTTGTGCTGCATTATTGGACATGAATGAAACATGTAAAGCAGTAGCAGATGAGTACAGAAAAATAAAAGGACACACACAATATAGAGTTTATGTAAACCACTCTGCACAGTACAGGCCAAAACAAAAGACATACACTCAGGTATATACGTAATCCACAGAAAATGATCTGTGTTGTTCAGTCCCTAATGCAATGTTCTTCTTCAGGTGAATACATCTGAAAAGAAACATCTCTATCATTGATGACCTCTCGCTGCTATTTGTGGAGATAAACATGTGCTGTTATGGGCAAGTTTAAAGGATCAGAACTGCTCAAGCCACAGAGCTCCTCTTTTACTCAGTGTAATCTCTCTCATCCACTGACTCTGTTTTTATCTCCCCCCCTGAGAGCCCTCTGCAGCTCCCCTCCTCACCCTCCTCATCCCTCTCTTTCTCCAAATCCTGCTGTATCCCAGGCAGGTAAGTAGAGCTCTGCTGTGGGCTTAATGAGCTGAGGAAGGGGCCCTGCTGGAGAAGACCAGCGTGATCACTGCTACCTCTGTTCCCATTTAGGGCCAGGTTTCGCTTCACAGGACACAGAGAAAGAAAGCAGAGGGTGAGGAGGACAAGGGAGGAAGAAATGGAGATAATAGAGCAAAAGAAAACAGAGAGGGAGAGACTTTAACAATGGCAAAGTAATACCATCCACCTGCTGCCTCGGTCATCTGTTTCTGTTTCCTCTGCCTTCATCACCCACAACTTCATCATAATTCCTCCCCATCTTTCTCTCCGCAACCCCGCCACAATCACCGAATCTCTGTTTTCTTATGTGGCTCCTCAGGATTGGACAGGCTTCATTACCCCCACTTTGATGTATTTCTTTCTTTTTCTACCCCCTGTCTCAATTTCCCTCTTCTGCGTTCAGCTCTCAAGTTCATGGCTTTTGGAAATTCGATCTTCTTGTGAAAGCTTGTGTTGTTTTTGATGTCTTATCTCATCTGATGTATCAGGTTTTATATTTCTTTGCTGCGACAGGCCATCACTCGCTGTTGGAGAACTTCAGATTCATTCATTTGGACTAGTTCAATCTTACCCTGTTCTTGTCTTATTGGTGCACGTTAGGCTATCAGTCGGCTAATTGGCGAGATAGCCGGCCAAGTGATTGGTTGACTGGCTGTTTGGGCATCCATGTGATGCGAATGTGGTGAATGTACCTTCTTATGCAGCAGGACATACAAGATATTTTTTGACATGATGATAAAGAAAATCAATATTGAAATGTTTACAGTACATTTTTAAATATTCACAAGCTGCAGCTGTGCTATAATGGCTCTGTGAGTCTCTTCTGAGACACGGCGGCACGTTTAGCTAAATGCTAAAATCAACATGCTAGCATGCTCATAATGACGATGATTAAATGTAGGTTCAGCAGAAACAATACTGCGTTCATCATCTTAGTTTAGCATGTTAGCATGTCTAAGAAGAAAACAAAGAGGATGAATGGCATAAGTTCTGGGGGTAGTGAACAGTGAAGTTTTATAGAGGTGAAGATAATAATAAAAATGATCTGGTAACCACTGATACGTGCACAAACGTTGGTGCCAATCTCTCAGTGTACGTTGAGATATTTCACTGGATTAGTCAAACCTTTGACCTGCAGGTGGTGCTACATGAAAAGAATCTGCAAACATCACCGTCAGCGTTTCTTTTATTTGAACAGCGTTCAGCTAATAAACCGTCTCTGTCAGAACTGTTGAAAGTAGAATTTATGGGCACAAGGACACTGGTATGACTTGCTGCTTTTGAAGAAACTTCATTTTCGGTTGTCAATGCCAAATAAACTCTCAGAAAATCGAATCCCGCCTTGTTGCATTGAGTGGATTTGACATCTCAGAGACAGATATCTGAGTTTAGAATAAATTTGAATATAACCATCTTGCACATGAACATGCCTGTGCCAAACGATAAGATCTACAACACAGTCTGAGCTCACACACAAGTTACTGACACCTTCATTCACATTACACTTTCAATAGCTCAGTTATGCACACCAGTATCTGACTCCGGCATCGTAATCAAATGTGTGAAAGAACACATCATTTTGTGCATTTTGCTCTGTTGTTGCAAGGGAACATAAAGAAAAAGGACAATAAAACATCTGCAGGGAATGTACAATGAAGTTTGAACAGATTTATATCCTTCAGTACTGTTAATGAAAGAACAACAAAAGGTAACGTCTGTATTTTCAGTGTGGAAGGTCGGTC
>JAVQJZ010045262.1:0-10575 GCA_036025355.1 Leiopotherapon unicolor | reverse complement strand
TCTGGGTGTAAACATGGCACTTGTCTCACCAGTCATTTATTCAGTCTGGGGTTGTATGCATGTATTTCATTGGCTCCACACATTCAAAAATAATCAAAATATTCCCCATGGAAACTTATCCAAGGAAACTTACCTTTTTGTCTTCTATTGGTTTTATGATAACTGAGAGGATTAGCAAAGTGTGTGTGTGTTGGTACTCTGACAGTCACAGTCAGAGTATCAGTGTTACTGTTTCTGAGGGATGGGAGAAGTTCTGCCATGTATAATAGAATAGGATTAATTGTGCTCAGGTGAAATTTCACCACAAGTTCCAATGCCTGACACCCTGCTTTGCATACAGGAAACTGTCCATTTTTGGGATCTATAAGTGGTCCAGTCTTGAATTATTCTGTCCTTGCACCAGTCCAGAAGTCAGCAGCAGGGCAGATTTTCATACCCAGAGCCAGCAAAGAGCTGCAGGGCTGGGAATCAATTTAGTGAACAGAAATACATCATTATATATCCTTCTCAGGTCAAACAAAGGCTTTGAGGTGCCCAAAGTATATTCACATAGAGTACAATAAAAAAAATCATATTTATTTATTTAAAGAACAAAATCACAAACTTTGTTTGCCTCAGAGGGTTTTACAACCTGTACAGCTGTGACACCCTCTGTCCTGAACCGGGTGAGTAAAAAAAAAAAAAAAAACCTTTATGGGAAAAAGAAGAAGCCTGAGGAAGCCTGAGAGATGAGGGATCCCTCTCCCTGGCACAGATAGACGTGCAATAGATGCCACATGTGCAGAGAACATCATCATCATATGTGGAGTTAAACATTGGTTGTAATAAACTGTAGATATGCTGAGTTCATGGTTTAGTCCATGTGTGAAGCTGTCACAGGTAATGAAATGAGTCCAGAGGCCAGAGAACCTCCGTCAGATGGACCACAGCTGGAATCAGTGAGGAACCTGCAAGACTGAACAGATCATGGAGGTCTGGGGCTTCAGCAGTAACATGCACTTTACAGGACATCAGAGTATTCACATGAACCACTGTAACACTTTAACACATTACATTCTGTTTTAAGTGAAAAAAAGACAGAAACAAGAGGAGGAAAAAAGCTCAGTAGAGTGTAAACATTCATTTTCATTCCACTTTGCAAACTGCATCTGTTAATTGATTGCATTACACAGACAATTTCACTTTTCATGTGAGGCAATTTAACGGCTGATAAATATGGCACAATCAGGGTGTTAATTCCACAAATGCTTGTAAGAAGATTGCTAGTGGACTGTAAACCAAATAAACACCTGGTGGTAAGTTAAAGTGTGTTGAGTTCAGTCATTCATCATCATAACAGCTGACCATTTTATTACAGCTGTAATGATTTCATGCTTTACAAATCAACACCTTATGAGAGCAACATGAAGAGTATAAGAATGAAAGCCAGTATTTGACGGCAGCAGGATGGCAGCCTCGTGCTCTGAATCTCAACACATGCACACTGATAAAGTGCATGTAATGGAAAATCTAACTGTGACCAGGACAAGATGAAGAGCAATTTACGGTGAGTGGCAGCGATTCTCCCAGGAATTCATTTAGATTTTTCACTTCACACACAATGATGGAAAAGTGTGAGCAGAACTTGCTGGCACTCTTTTTCACAAATTACAGACTGGGAGACGTGATCAAGGGAGGTGGTGCTTTTGAACTGTTCCACAGCGAGGTGTGTGTCAGCCTGCAAAGTCACCTTGTCATTGACTGTAAAACAAAGTGGACCTCTGTCAAGGAAATCTCTATCTCCCTCGCCCCCCCCCACCCCCCCCCCCCACCTCCCCCCCACCCCCCTCTTATCTCTAACAGATCTAACACAATGATTACATGTTACACAGTATGTCCTCGTCCATTGGCAACAATTCAGGTGGGCTCACTTTCAGTTTGATAGTCTGTCGAGAATGTTGGCATATTTATAATCCGTCTGAACGTCTCATATCTGTTCAAGAGATGTCGTCATGTTTCCACATCTCAAAAATGTTTCTTGTGTACACTGTGTGTACAAATAACATTCAAGTTGTAATAAACCAGAACTGTTGTTATATACTGGGCGGGGGGGCTGGTGCAGGTACAAAGGGATAAATATAATTCTTCCTGCTTATTTGTACAAGTATAAGATTTCATTGTTGTAGCAGCTGTCACCTAACAAAAAGTCTTTGAGCATTAATTCACAGTGAATTTAAACACATGCCGCTGATCTTCCATCAGCAGTGTGAATTGAGAAGTCTCACCCATGCTGGCTGTGATTCACCATTCACACCTGCTCCTGCTTGAGCTCCAGTCTTTAAAGAAGGGAAGCTGCTTAGTGGTGGCTGTTTGTGAAGCTGCTCTTCAGAGAAGGGAGGCTCGGCTGGACACGGTTCACCTGTGTTGTGTATGGTAAAAAGCTTCTCCCGGTAACGCCAAGTCCTACGTTGTCAACCCTAGCTGCTCATACATCTCTCTGTCCTGTGCTTTTTACTACAGCCTGCTTTTCATTTCTTCTTGTTATGTTTATTTATCCTCTTCAAAATGTTGCTGCAATATGAATATGTTAAGGAAAAGGGGAAATATGAGGTGCAGCTGTTAGCACTCTGCTAGCTGAAGCTGATCCTTGTCTCATTTGTGGTCTGATGAAATTTGTCCAGTTAGTTCATCAGTATGATTTCCAAGTTTAAAGACATAAACTGCTGATTTGTTAACACACACCAAACCAAGTCATCTAATATTTAAAAAAATACACTGTAGTGAGTCATACATCAAAAATAACATTTATTCTTATCATTATTATTTAGATGGAGCTAAAAATATAATGATACTTTGCTGATCTTATCACCGTAGCAACTTGACCATCCATTTGCCCATCAACATTGTGCAGCTTGCTAATGTTAGTGGTAAAATTATTATCTTATTAAATTATTATTCAATTAAGTCTGTAGCCTGCTACATGCCATGGTCTGTATTTGAAACTTAACTGATAAAGTATTTCATGCTGCTAAGAACTGCTTTGTAGCAAGAATTTTTATTCCTTTTGGTAAACTGCCTGTGCTAACCCTAACCCAAATTTATGAAATGTAAACTCCTTTTATGTGGTCAATACATGAAGTATCTCTTTTTCCCTCCTTTAGTCTTTGTTCTCCACTTTTCTTCACTTATCCTACTTCTCTCTCCTCCACCTCTCTCTTCTGTACTATCCTCACTTCACTCTTTTTACCTCCTTAATTTTTTTTCGCTCTTAGCTTCAATTACACAGCATTAATTTGGGGGGTTAGAGGTTCTTTTATTGGTTTATCCCTTGTCTTTCTTTAGTTATATGTAGAACACAGAGATATAATTCCCCTTTTATCACTTAATTTGCTGAACTGCTGTACAAACGTCTGACTAAATTTGATAAATTGCTGATACTTGGGGATGTTCATATCCACATGTGCTGCCCTGCTAATCCATTTGGAGATGTTAAACCTGTAGAAAATTTAAACTTATCATGTGCTCTGACTGGTGCAATTTCAATTTTTAGGCATTTTATTCCACTCTGACTTTATTCCCTCTCTGGTCTAAATGTTACACAGTGGTGAATTGTCTGTCTGTCTGTCCGTCTGTGGTGCCTCCTCCTCACAGAAAAACAGGGATGTGCTCCTTTCGCATGCCCAGTCACTGCAAACACTGGATTCATGGATGGATTCGTGCAAAGTCCTCCATGCTGCTTCTCTGGACTCACTCAGTGAACTGAAACCATGACATCTGAATTCAGAGGCTTGCAGGCTGTTTTCACATCACACTGTTTTTTGCCATTTCATCAGTTTGAGAGAGAGCTTGATGGTTTGCATCTTGGTTCAGAATAGTGGTTCATGTTCCAGCCTGATCTCTCCCTCTAAGCTGCCTCCTGTAATGCAGGGACTGCCAGTCTATTGGCAAGCTGTCACAACTACAGCTTACTTGATTAGAAAATCATCCTCCATTATTGTGGGCTCCCATTGTCAAGTTTGGGCTGCATTAAAGCTGTGTTACACATTCTGAACATTTCAGCAGCGTAACGCATGACAGCTGCAACAGTGCAGCCTCTTTGTCTTCTCGATTCTTTAGGTTTTGCTCATAGAGCCTGTCTTTACATCCAGCTACAACGCTCCCTTCACTTGACGTCAGTGATTTCATCACTTTGGCCAGATTCCAAATTCTGATGGAGCTTTCAGGTTATGCTGTCATTACCAAATTAGGTGAAATGGAGGAACACAGGCTGAACAAGCAAAGTAGTGTGCACTGACTCATGACGGTATTTTAGCTGAAGGCCACACTGTCACTACACTGTTTCAAGATATGTGTTTAACAAGACCAGTGGTTTTGTTTTGCGACTCCAATACTGATGTTAATGGTTGGAATGGACTGAAAGCCAGTGTCAAGACAGAGTCAAGTTTCTTTGTGAGGATTACAATCATACTCCACCTTCTTTCTCTTTCAAGTCCTTTAATGCCAGCAGACACTCTCCCCTATAATCAAATTGTCCACACACAGTGCAGAGACAAAGAGTATGCACATATGAAAACTGATGAGGCTTTTTATTTCTTTATCTTTGTTAGCAAGAGTAGTAAGAGTAAGAGGATGATCCTGTCAGGACTGAATGTAATGCTGCTCTAACTGTGCAGAAAAACCTTGAGGAAAGTGCTGATGCCAGAGAGAGAGTGTGGCGTAAGTACAGCTACATCTCCTCTTCCCTTCTTTTCTTCTTTACATTAACAACAAATAATGTACCGTATTTTCCGCACTATAGGGCGCACTGCATTATAAGGCTCACTGTCAATGAATGGTCCATTTTCGATCTTTTTTCATATATAAGGTACACCGGACTATTAGGTGCATTACACACAGTACGTATCACTCCGCGAGGCTCCTGACTACGGTGGCTGTAATGCTCCAACAATCCATCAAGCAGTGCAGCTTCGTAGCTTACCAAAGTCATACTAAAACATTTTGACAGATTTTTGAGCGCCATGTACCACATAAAATCTGTTCAAGTTCAGTAAGCACAACCAGAATTCATACATAAGGTGCACCGGATTATGAAGCGCACTGTCGATTTTTGAGATTGTACAAAAATGGCCACAATGTTGAGTTATAGTGTAGCACTGTATTTCAATGTACACTAAAATCACTGCAAATACATCTAATATACCAATCTCTATCTGGTCTAATCTGGTCTAAAGGCACCTTCCTGACCCCCAACCTTTTGTCTGTTTGTTTACAACCTGTGCTTGTCTGGCTGCTTACACAGAATATAGAAAAATAAGAATAAAATAAAAATAAAATAATCCAAGATAAATAATTATAGAAATTACTGTAAGTATACGTGTACAGAGTACAGAGGGAGTGTGTCTGAAAATATACATATAGGAAATACATAGTATCTCAGGTATAAATGAGTGTGAAACAGTGAAACAGTGAAATGAACAGTGAGCAGTAGTGTGGCATTATTCACAGAGCTGTAGTTCATTGGGGAATCCAAGCTAAGAGAGGACTCCAGCAGAGGGAACGACCAAGTCAGTGTCGAATCTCAGTCGCTCCATACTCTCAATTAGGCCACGTCCATTCTAGTGAAACAGGGGGAGCTGGATGGCATCATGACTAATGTTTCTGATGTGGGGGAATCAGAGATCCTGGGGGATGACTCAGAGAATGGATATTTCCCTCTTGGTCATGGTGGTGGATCAGTAAATTGGTGTATGGAGGCAAAGCATGTAGACAAGTAACAACAGCAAACATCTCCCTTCTGCCACCAGCTTATCACATGGGCCTCTGAGGCGCTGGAAATTAAAATACCAGGTGAGCAAGGGAGGAGGAGGGGGGGGCCCTCTTTGATGATAATGGGGTGAGACTGCCCTGCTCTTTTTCATTAAACAGCTGGAGAGGGAAGGGTTGACTACATGCAGAAGTGCAGCAGGTGTCCTCACTCCTAGCTAAAATGACAAAAGAGCAGACGTTTGTAATTGGCAGGGCCATGAACTCCCTCCGGATGGTCAGATGTCATCTCTGGCTGTTGCAGTCACGGGTGCAGGGGAAGACCAGGCCTGTCCACCTGGGCTGCATGTGGTGCCATCTGCCATGTTTGGGCCAGATGCAGATAAGGTGCTCCAGCAGGCCTGTGTTGAGCACACCAACGGGCATGTCGTGTTAGCACATGCACCCTCACTCCGTCAAATACTCGCAGGTTTTGGTGGATTCTTGTCAAATGGCCTTAGAGACATCTGGTGGAGCCAGAGGAGCCTAACCTTTTTCACAGATTATCTGTACTGTTGGGACACATTGAGATTAAAACATAATGTTTCTTGACTCTCTGCTTTTCATGCAGAAGAGGCTGCTGGTTGAGATCAAATTTTAAACCACCACTTAAATATGTTTTGCCATTCGCAGGTGTTAACACTGATCCTGCTGCACTGCCCGAAAGTGAGAGAGCAGACTCTGAACGAAGTGAAGTGGAAAAGTCATACGCAAAATTAGGTCACGGGCAGATCAGCCGCAAATGCTGAAATGACTAATTTAAATTAAATTGTGATTGGCTAAGCAAATAAGACATGCCCAATGTTTAGCAATAGTAAAAGGAAACACAAGAAAGCAAAGAGATTAGGAGAACGGAAAACTCGTGCTGTATTTAAACAAAACACAACCAAAACACAGCAACGTGCCCCAGCACCAAACCCATTGTCTCGAAGTCTCTGTCAATAAAGCAGATCTGCTCAGTCTCACCGTAAAATAAACACACAGTAAAGACGAAAAAAGTGTTGATCCACTGAAGAAGAAAAAAATAATTAAATTCCTCCTGAAGAGTTCGGGCAGTTCACAGGCAAAGCACCGCTCCAGTACCGAAAAGTAAAGCGCGATCTCACCAATCCACGCGTTGGGTAAAAGCCAATCTCATGCAGACAACCGCAGATAGCATGGACGAAAATCCACTTTCTTGGATACACTCCTTCCACAGTTCCAGGCAGCTACAGAAGATTGAGGCCCACAACCACCGCTTCACCTGCCAGTTCCAAACAGGAAGCCCCCACCTTTCTTGCCCAAAGCATTTAACCATCCACAAACCCAACCCATACCCACACATGACATTACAGGGAACAAATGAGAAGTTACCTATAAAATTCACCTCATTGATTTAAAAAACGTCATGTAAAAGGTGATTTTTTTGGTGCGACCTTTACAAATTAACTGCAAGTAATATGAACCAATGATCATCAAACACAGTTAAGCTAAACTAAGTTGTGTTCCTTAAAAGCACCAGTCATTCAGGAAGAGAAAGAGCCATCTTGGATTCATTCATTTTATACAGGCTCCAAGCAGGTGACATCAATCACTCAATGAGGTGGGAGGGACCAGACAACCAGGGAATCTGCATGAGGAAAGAAGAGACAGGCCAAAACAGACAGTGTCAGGCACAGTGATGGAAGTGAACCAGAGGGAGGGAGTCATGGGAAGGCTAACCTGTAGTAGTGGATTTTTAGCAGATCTGATTGACTGTGGTAGGCTGTTCCAGAGCAGAGGTGCTGAAAATTCAAAGGCGTGATCACCTCTGGTCTTAAGACCAGAGGTGGAACGGCCTGGGAAGTGACAAACATAGTCCAACATATACTTAAAAAAAAAACTTGTTGTCCAAATTAATTCCAGTGTCTACTTCTAAACAGCTTGTGATAGGAGAGGCTCAGCCATGATTTCACTTCCATTTACCTGTTTTAAAAGATTTCTCAAAATCAGAATCTGCCAGGACAGGAGCAGAACAGAACACGTCGCTGCTGATCACTTTCTTTCTTTTGGTATCATGTTTGCTACTGGAAATAAACAAAGTTTGTTTTTGTTTTTTACCTTGTTTTATTTTATTTTATCCTATTGAGTCCTTTGTTTTATTGTACATACACTGTGTTATTTGTTGCATTTTTACTTTGCTGTGCAGCACTTTGGAAACTTTGTGTTTATTTAAATCGTGCTATATAAATAAAATTGGACTGAATTGGAAAGTTAAAGATCTGTGTAGAAATGTTGCAGGATTTTGAAGACAGTTGTTTTTCTGTTATCTGGTGTTCATAAACTCATTATCTCCAAAGCCTTGTGCTCCTGCAGATAAATATATGTATAAGTTGCCTTGTTAGAACACTATGACTCTAAATGAAGGTTAAATGAAAAAGCACTCTGTGCTCTCTGCAGTTTCATTATAACACAGTTTTCTTATGCTATGAGTGATTTCAGTGATTCCCAACTGCATATTTCTTGACATTCAGGATTGATTTTCAGTTTATTTATCATTTGTTTTATTCAAAATATGCACAGTGCAACCTTTCAGGGAACTGAGTAGAGCAAGCTTAACTCACTGTGTTTTCACAAGCTGCTCCAGCTGTTTTTCCATGGTCAGACATTCAGCATGGTCAGACAGTTCTGCGTCATTCAAAATGCCAAACAAACCTTTGTAAGGTCCAATGCTTTTGCAGGAGCTTGACCAAAAACAACAACTGTTGTACACTGACAAAACAGAACAGAAATCACTGCCAGTAGAATTAGACATTTCCAATACAAACAAGTCCTTCTTTTGTCTTCAGGGTTCTTTCTGAAGACAAGAGGAATGATGTTACACCAACCTGTAACGTTATGTAACTACTCTGACCTCTGAAAGCTGCATACAGTGTTTGACCACTTAGGACGGAAAACACATCTGACATGTCAGAGCCTCATAAATTTGTCTATCTGCACATTCAGTTGTTACAGAGCATCAGTATCACAAATTTAAAGTTTAACATTCTTGTGGAGATCCCAAAGTTTCCAAAGATGCCCGTTATCTGAGATGGAACACAGAGGTGGAAATATATAAAATAATGCCAGACCTATAGACAATTTTGATTTTGTAGAGTAAAACAGCTATAAATATTGTAAAAGTTTTCATATTATAGTTAGTGTGCAAATTACAGAGCCCCAAAGAAGTGCTGGAACAAGCTGGTTTTGATGTGCCTGCATATTATCAGTGTAAAGAATATATTCTCTTCTAAACAAAGGGAATCTTACCAGAGAGAGGCTGTAGGGCTAAATGCATCCATATGAGGCTGGATGTGGTGAATGTAGCTGCCTTTACTTGGGAGGTTTATTAAAGGACACTTGTTCAGCTGTTTGAGTTACAGCTGCAAAAGAAAGCCAAACCCTAAATGCTGTGCACATGCAAATTCCCCAACGGCAGCCCTCAAAGCCATGTCTTCCCCCTCAGAAATCAATACAGCCATTTGTTCTCAGATGTCTTCATTGTGACATCTTTGCATTCTTAATGAACTTTCGTGCACATTGTCCAAGGCTGTATCGATCTTAGAAATGGCTGGTATTCAGCAGAGATCTCCATTCTGTGTGGGCAGAGCTGTAGTAGAGAGCTCCATAGATCAAGCAGGGAGACAGGGCACATTATGCTGCTTTTTCCAAGCCGGACTGTTCCAGTCACTTCTCAGCCGCTGGCCATTTATCCACTGTCTTCTGCAGACAGCTGGTTAAAGGAGGTGAAAAGGGGAAGCACAGTGAATCTTAATCTAATTAAATGCAGAGAGTAGAGTCTCTATCAGCTGCAGACTCTCTGAAGATCTCACTCTGCTGATACTGGTGAATAATGAGCTCCGATGTCGGCAGACACTGAGCCACACCTAGATTTACCATTTCCTCCTTTTTCCACCTAATTCTAGACTGAGCACACTCCCAGCATTACACACTCTGAAAACAAGAAAGAGTTTACATGCAGGTGAACGGGTCATCCATGATCTTCTCTGCAGAACCAATTCTTTTTGCTGCCTTTGCTGCCTGTCTGAGTCCTGTTTGGGGGGGCAGTTAAAACCAGACTGCAACATATGTGAAGAGAACAGACTTAGTAACTGCTGTTTAGAACAGGGTCAACACGGCAGGTTGAAGTGCTACTGCTGATGCAGGAAGTACGTCCTCTGGTGGACCTCCTGATGATCCCACTTCAGTAATTAGGCATTGTGGACTCCAGAAAGCTGCGCATTCCCACAGCTGACACAGGCCTTTCCAGGATCTCAGTAGTGAATACTTTAGGGTCGAGGAAAGATGAAAATGAGGCCATTAAGAGCTAGAAGAATACGCCGTGGAGCATCAGGCTTTGAAAAATGGTTATTCATGAAAATCATCGATCACAGGATACTGATCTGCACAAAGAATCCACATATATCTAAATTCCTAGAAAATGGAGCTTTAATACACCATCAGAATAAGCTAAACAATTACTAAAAAGTATTTTAGCTAACAGACATCAAACAGAGGCCAGTGCTAACCCCCTGAGGTCAAGCTGTCTGACTATGTTTGATCTGCATCATTTGATTTAAATACCTGTGTTACTGTCAAACTCAGATCTTGGTATGAAAAGTGTTTGAGCACATGTAGATCAGTCAGATCAGTCAGCCTGGTTTGTGAATATTCTGTTCAGTCACAGTTTGGAGCCATAAAAATTAGATTAAAGAATAAATGAAAATTATGCCTGAAAGTTTAACTGAGCAATCTAACATTCCAGCATGATGAATGAATGAATGAATGAATGAATGA
>JAVQJZ010045248.1:0-10259 GCA_036025355.1 Leiopotherapon unicolor | reverse complement strand
ATGCACTGACTGCACTTGAACAACTGACCCACCATCCTACTGTACATTGTGACTACAACTTTTTCAAATCTTTAGATATTTATCACTTTAACTTTGTACTTTAGATATTTATAACTATGTACATATTGTATGTATACATATATATTTATGTTTTCAGCTTGGAGTCACCAATCTCAAGTGGTGGTCAGTCTCAATATTCTTGATGTGTGATATGTTGCCTCAGCCTTTATGGCAACCTTCTCTTGGCTGTTGATTTAAATACATTGAAAAAAACATGTAGGTAAAATCTTCTCATTTAACTCTCTAAAAGCAATCGAGCAAACACACTTTCTCAAAATGTCGAACTATTCCTTTGGACCTAAATCAAACCGACACAACAAACACCCATTTGAAGACCTGAAGAGTGGTGACTGGTCCTCTTAAACATAAATCTACAACAGCACACACACTTCTGGCCTTCTTATTGACATGAAAAAACAACTTCTCTCTTTTCATTGCCAAGGTTTTCCATCCCTCGGTGAACAATACAGCTGCTAACAGCCCCATCACAAACTGTGCAGTGATTTCTCTCCCAACAATCACTGCAAAGGAGATTCAATACAGCATTGTCACTCCACCGGGGAAATTTGGAGAACAGATTTATTTTATTTCTGTTTTTTTAAACATGCAAACCCCATCTGCTTTGCAAAGGAGACTGCAGATCTTTTTTTTTTTTATATCCCAAGATTTATCTGCATTGAAAATGTATTTAAGTAAAACTCAGTGCTTTTCCCTGCGAAAGTTGCCTTCTTTGTGTGACCACAGAGCAATGTGAGTGTTTGTCTGTCTGAAAGGAGACGGAGAAAAACTCATAAACAGCAATAAAATGATCAGGCAGTGTTTCTGGACGGGGAAACAGCTGTTGTGTTGGTGTTGGAAAGCGGACTTTGGTTGATTATGAGATTTTCTGCTGAGCGGGTAAGGCGGTGGGGGTGGGGGAGTGGGGGGTTGGGCCTTTTTGTCCTTCAGATTAAAAGGAAATCATGAGCCTCTATTTCATGGCTCAGTGGAAGACAAAGACGCTGGTACGATAGAACCAATTTCCCCGTAGTGCTTGTGGTGCATTTGCTGTGTTAAAAGATAAGGCTGGTGTTATTTTCTTCTTTTTCATCAGTCCAATAATGCAAACAAACCATCATTTAATTAATCTGCAGCACCTGATATACTACAAGCCTCTGTGCCATAGAACTCCACTGTCATCCAGACATTTGTCATATTGTTTTTAAATGGCCTTTTAGGTCATTACAACAAACATGACCCTCAGCCGGTCAAACTAGTAGAGTGAACAAGCAACCTGAGCACGGCTTGTGAAGCTTTGCTCTCTGGAGATCGAAAATACAATCTCGGTGCTGTCCAGAGGAAAGTGCATCGGCCATGTCCACTGTAATGAATACACACACTCCATGAACTGACAATAGTTGCAGGATGGATAAAGTCATTGTTGTTTTGTTTTTTCAGTCATAAAAAGAAGATAAAACAACACCGGCCTTATCTGAGAACAAGCAGCAGACAAACATAGAGTGAAATGACATGACAGGATTTCCAAACTATAACTTTTAAAATCAATAAAAGTAGTTGCAGTGAAGTCAGACTATGCAGCCTTCTCCACAGCCTTCTTATCCTGCACATAGAAACAAGGACAGCAGTGAACTCTCCCTCTGTGGCGGCTGCCATTAAAAGCATATCCCACTGAGGACGCTCTGCAGGTCAGGTCATGGAGCTAAACTTATATGGACATACGTACAGGGACACTCAGCTGTAAATATTTCATCAGTTTGTTTCCCTGGCTTGGTGGCCTAATGGACTTACACACAGTCTGGAACCTCTCTATGAAACTGTGTTTATGTGTGCTTATTTTCAGAAAAAGCAGGCTCATCCTAAAGAAACAATAGAAAGTAAACCTGTGAGTGTTTTTACTTGAATGTAGTTTTGTGTATTTGTTTAGAACTGGTCTTTGCAGACTCTCAGAAAAAATGAAAACTTGTTGGGGGCAGAAACATCGTAAAATACATCATTTAATACATGGAGTCTGGTTGTTTGCCTGTTCCACTGAACTGTTTTTGTGTCACTGTGCGCACGCTGACCTGTCAACCAGTTGTTCACTGATTGATATAATAACCCACTCTCCCTCCAGGGTGCTCTCTCTCTCTCCCTCTCTCTCTCCCTCTCTCGCTATGATTGCAGTACTGTACACACACATACAAAAAACACACTGCCGGTCAAATCTTCATTATATGTATGTGTTTGTTTGTGCTTTCACAATGAGTCTCTCTGATCGTATGAATAAATACATTTGTGTATTTTAACATTTGTGTGGGTTCTAACATGTGCACAGCATGTGCCTGGATGGGTGTATGTGTTTATGTGTGTGTGTGTGTGTGTGCTTGGCAGGCCTGCAGTACTATATGCAAAGGTTATATTCCTATATTTAGATTAAGCGCCAGGAGACAAAGAGATGTGGAGGAAAAGCACTTCAAGCAAAGACTCGCCCTGAAACACAACTTACATGTTTCTGTGAGCCGATGCATACTCTGAAGAAACTGGTGAATTTTTACTGCACTGTAGAAAAATGTATGAAAAAGTATGTGCCATTTAAGGATTGGATGTAATATTACTAACCTAAACAATCATTATGACTCTACTTCTGTGAAGTTAGTTAACTGTAAACCTCTCACACTGGCAGAATTTGTTATAATATTAGATTATATTTGTTTGTGCAGATGTTTACTTTTGCTCTTCTGCATCAGAAGCAAATCCTATTACTGTCACGTGGCGCATGTATTTGTGATGTATTTATTTGCATGTATCTCTGCTTTCAAACAGCACACATTTTCTTTTGTCTTGTGTGTAAGTAAGTACGTGTGTGTGAAGTTGTGGAGTAGCTAATTTAAAAAAAATGACTAACATTTTAGTCAGCTCTAACATTTAAACACTGTGTTGCGACTGAAAGCACGTGAAGAAGTTTGCAAGAAGGGAAGTCTGAGGAATTATCGTAAAGTCATGGATAAAAGTGAATTTCGCCACTGTGGGCTGTCTTGGCTGAAATATCCAGCTTCAGTCACAAATATTAGTGCAAATTCAAACTTGACTTAATCAACAACTTAATCAGTGTCTTGTAGCATCCAGTTTATCATCAATTCAGCTCAACACATTTGGAACATGACAGGTGTGTGGATGACGTCAAGCTCATACAGGGTGCATCACACAGGACTGGAAACCTCTACAGCATGTGGGCGAAAGTTACGTGTTTGTTTTTTTCCTCTGCTTCCCGAGTCATCTGATCCTTAATGCAATCAAGTGTAAATGGAAGTGAATCAGCTGTGTACAAAATGTGCCTCCACATTTTCTTGTGTAACTGGTGCGTATGTACGCGTGTGTGTGCAGACCCAGTGCCGGTGAGTCATGTCTGGAGATCATATTGTGAGGACGGTCAGGTTAAACTCATAAAGAGAAGGGGAGAGGTACCACAGCGTGTAGGCAAGGCCACTCAGCACGCCTCGCTCGCTGCACGCGAGATGAGCAAGGTGAACGGCTGAAAAACCGTGTGTGTGTGTGAGTGTGAGGTACAGTCAGCACATGAGTGTGAGGGTGCAATGTGTGACACATGTCCACATAGGACAGAGGGGTCTGTAAATAGCGCTATCTGTCTTCAGAATCATTTAAAGCTACACATACAGTTTATTATACTTTAAAAAGCCGGACTACATCGGCTGCTGTTATAAGTCAGTGAGTAGGAAAATTATATAATTTGTGTGCAGCAATGGCAATAACATTGATTAGTTATGAATGAAGTTCAGCTCACCAACTGCGGAGGAATTAAAATGTCTAAATAAAAACAAATTCAGAGTGTTAAGTTCAGCTGAAAGCCGATAGTTGTCTTGCTTATTTGAAGGAAGAAATAATGAATGGGAAAACACCAAGGCAAAATATTTATCTGACAAGGTCGTTATTGTTACATCTGTCTTACTGCCTACCAATTTGAAGAGACTTTTACCTGATCCGTTCAGATACTGCACAGAGGGACGTGTGGTTATAATCCCTGACAAACTTAACACTCACCTATGGGGGCTTGTAGGTGTGCTGCAAAGCGGCCGCTTGGATCAGTGGTTCTCAGGGTCAAACTAATCTTAACTGCTGTGAACAGGAACAATGAGATCAAGTTGTTTTAGTGCATCTATGGCCACAGTGAAGAAAACACGGGATGTTTGTCTGTACGTTGGTGGTGTAAAATGATATTGAATTCAGAGCAAGTTGCCTAGACACATTACATTTTCCCCTCACAGACGTGATGTTTTATCCTCACCTGATTCGACAGATGGTGATTTTTTCCCCCCCTCTTGAGAGAAAATGAAAGCAGCATCCAGTGGAAGTGTGAGGAACTTTGAAAGTGAATCTGTCGCGTCTGATAAGAATAAGAGACGCCGCCGTGTGATATTCACAGGAGAATGAGACCTGAGCTTCTCTGCAATCAGCAGTGGGCAGAGACAAATCACAGCGGAACAGAAACACACAAAATCACAGATGTGGTGTGAGATGGTGGCAATGCATTTATGTATATGTCGTGTGTGTATTTGTTATTGCCTGATACGGACTGGTTGACAATGAGAGACGTTTCTGTCTTCCTCTTGTGTATCTGAATTATTTATTACATGCTGATATTTGGGTGTGTGTCTGTGTACCTGTTTGCTTGTGTGTGTTCCCTGTGTGTTTGCGTGTGTGCGCGCTTCATGTGCACGTGTCTCAGCACCCCTCTCAAACTACCAGATGGCAATGTTTCCTAATCACGGTTGTGTTACTTAAGTAGTAAATCCCACTGTTGAAAAACAAATATACACTGACACACACACACATACACACGTGCACATACGCTGGCACACGTTTGGCAGTCTTCACATGTGCTCACCTTCCACACAAGTGCACGCACACAACCCCAAGACTCACTTACACACACACACACACCTGGTACTAAGCTCACTGTAATAAGCACTTGTGTCACACACATCATTAGTTAAACACAAAACAAACAGACCTCTGGGGATTTGAGGGTTGCAGGAAACGGGTCGAATGGGAATCAACGAAGAGCGCCGAGTCCCTGCGTCCAATTAGGAATACAAAATGCACTGTGTCATAGCTTAAACAAATGCGATTGGTCACCCGCAGTGGCATCATGTCTCATCAATATGGAGTCCAATTCTCATCTGTCTTGGTGCCCAGTGACAGCATTTGACACGCTGAGGAGTGGAATTATGTTAGTGAAATGAGATCAGTGTGGAGGCGCCATGAGAAAATACTGGCTGTACTATAGAAGCGGTAGTATTTTAATCTCTGTAGCGGAGTCTAAATTGCCTGGAGATCTGCTTTGCATATTATGATTTAGAGACATTTTGGTTTAACTTGATACAGGGATGTCTAAATGTGAGATTGAGTCAATCCAGCCGACATGCAGGGGGAAGGGACTGAACTGATTTGCATTCAGAAACATCTCTTCTGTTTTGTTCCCTTTTCAATTCAGCATAATCCTTTTCTTCCCCCTCTGTTTGGAAATAAAATGCAGCTCGGCTTTGGAATATGAATAGGTCTAAACAGAGTCATTTCATATCAATCTGCTGTCACGTAGAGGTGATGTTTACATCCCAGCAGATCAGTGTTTACCTCCTCTAAACATATCTATTCAGCCTATGACTTTATTCATAGCAGCGTGACAGATGAGTATCTTCACAGCGGAGGTGGTGCTGCATGTCTCATCAGTGTGTGTGTGTTTTTGGTCCTTGCCAGCACAAAGGGAATGGTCATCACGTGTTCGGAAATGGGCGCCTCTCCCTGTTCCTCACCTCTGTTACCGTGAACTGTGATAGGACAGGATCAGGCTGGGCTATAAAGTGTCTGTAAAGCCTGAGCCAGCAGGAAGCAAGTGGTTTAAATGGCTTTGTGCATGCAGCTGTGTGTGGAGATACGGAAAAGGAATGTGTGTATGTGTACTGTGTTTTCTCACAAGAGTGCCCAGGGGCTCAGATAGAAAAGAAGAAAGATTACAATTCCTCCGGGTTGCCGCTTTCTAGAAAGGGAGACCAAACACACCTCGGGCTTATTGGATTCAAACAGTTATTTCACTTTGGTACACTTCTTTTTTCCAACACAGCGTTCTGTGTGAGGTTGTCAGCATATTTTCACTTGTAAACATAGACAACACAGACTCGAACAGCTGGTTAACAGTTTGTTTCAAGGGTTTGATGTTCAGAGGGATGGTTTGACATTTTGGGAAATACTCTCACTTGCTTTCTTGCCAAGAGTTAGATGTAATGGCTAATAAAGCTCTTGTATCTGTACACTGAATCAGACATTATAGCCAGCAGATGATTATTAAGCATAGCAGAAAGACTAAGCAAGGAGAAAGAAAGAAAGGAAGTTGCAAACTATTTCTTGGCAAGCGAGCCTTTGCAGAGTACAGAGATTTTTTTTTTTAATTTGGACAAAGCCACGACATCTGTGTCCACCTTATTCCAGCATTTATCCAAAGCTTAGCCAGTTATGTGCTGTATTTTGCTTCATATTTAAGACACACTCATGAGATGTGTGTTGATCTTCGCTCCCAACAAGTAAACCAAAAACTCAAAATATTCCTTTAACGAAATAACTCTGAAAATAACTTTTATACATCTAGTATTCTAATCTGGAAAATGGCTGATAATCAGACTGAATTGCCCTTTTGATGGCTTTAGGGTTAGGGTTAGTATTTAGCCGATGTCAGCTGGGATAAGCTCCAGCATCCCCGCGACATTGGTGAGGATGTGTTACTGGATGGATGGATGTTGATCTCATCCATGCTTATCACCATTTTTTATGACAGTTTGCAATTTCTATGGATCCACGGGAAGATCTCGTATTTGCTGGGTTGTTTTTCCAAGCTGGACAAACAGTTGTCACTGAGCACAATGAAATTACTGATAATCAGGGATTCACCGGTCAGGAACCAGGTGAGAAAAACATCCTGTCAGTGACAGCAGTTCCCAAAAGACTAGTAGACATTTTAACACCTCCTAGTTTGGAGGTTTTTGTAATAAAATAGAATATTTTGCTGAAATCCAAACTATTCAAACTCATTTATATTCTGGGTTCCTCGCATTGTTCTACTGTGCCTGAATGAGATACTCTGACCTGAAGCCTTTAACATTGCGTTCAGATTAATAAGCAGCAGACAGTGTGTATGATGTGCAGATGTGATGTACTCATAACTGTGTGGGTTTTCCTGTAAATGTTACTGCTGACTGATCAAATCTATCAATCCATCTATCCTCCCATCACAATATGTTTTTCAGCTCTGGAAAGAAGCGAAGGCAGTAATGACAAGCAACAGTGCACCAGATGCACCATTATACACACACATGCACACAGAAAATGGTCCTGTAATTGGCAGCACAATAGAGGAAGGATTTAGAATGGGTCCCTCCTGCTTGTAATATCTTACCACCTCATTTCTCACAATGCTAAGCCTTGAAAACTTTATTTACATAACCCGGCCTCAATGTGAAGCACTCCCACGTGTGTGATCCTTTTCTGTCCCACATAAAAAAGACTTTATGCTTGACACAAGAAGTTGAAAAGGTCAATTATGGGACTCCCGGAAATGAGTAAATAACATAGTCAGTAGGCTACTGCATTGTTTCCAAATCCTCATTTCTGCAGGAAACCTGCTCCAGTGGCCGCTTGAGGAGATTAGACATGCTTTGTGGCAGCAGGGAGACAAGGGATTTACAAAAATAAAGGAAGAACACAAATCTCTCCGTGAGGGAGGAAAAAGAAGCATAATGAGCACTAATATATTAGTAAAAAGTGTCATTATAGTCACAGTCTCTCTAAATTCAAGTCAAGACTGGAAAATGTGAAAATTGTATGTAAGTAAGCAAAAGTTTTGTCCTATCTCTCTTTTAGATACGCTGCGTGTGGCTGAAATCTGTCCGTTCTGTTTGAGTGAAATGGCACACAAATCCTGTGCTTAAAGTAAACATTTATTGCATGACAAAAGCTCTTTACTCAGAAATAGAACTCAAGAATAATTGAGACTATTCTCCCAAGAGAAATGACAGCATGAGTCATTTTAAGCAAATCATCCAAAGCGTACATTCAAGGGACAAAGTGGCCGTAGGAATAGTGACTTGTTCGTTGGGAGCAAAAAACACCACACCATCTACAAAATATCGTAATTAAACACAGGAGGCCACCGGTGATTTCTCATTTTCTATCCACAGTCAATATCTTTCCCCTGAAATAACCAAGTCTGAATCTAACATCAAGTGTTGTCACATAAAACAGTAGTTATATTTCAACATTGGTCTGCAGCGGAAACAGACAAACATGTTCATAGTAGTATCAGATGGTGTCATTTTTGAGGACACGGTCAAACATATTTTGTCATTTAATTTGGAGGTCTTGGCTGTCAATATCTCATTTATTTTTGCTCAGAGGTTTTTACACAGAATCAGACTGTAACTTTTTAAAAAGTTTGGGCATCAAAAACTCAAAGACATCTATAAAGATACCGAAATTGCACGCTTTAATTCCATTTTGATTATTTGAGTTTCTCCACTTGCATTTTGACAGTATGTAGATTATGCAAAAGCCTCCGCTTCCCTGCAACCACCAGCGGATTACATGAAACGAATGTCACAAACTATACGTGTTTGACAGAGAAATGAAATCATGCTTTTTTAAGCTGTATAAAAATGATGGTCTGTGTCACTAATTCTGTTTCTCAGAAATCAGCGCAGAGCAGCAGAGTCTCACAAGGCTTAATGAACAGGGACAGAGTGGAGAGAGCATATGTGGCGTAATCACATACAACATGACACGGTGACACACACACACACACATAGTAACACATGCATGGTCATGTTTGCATCACTTCACAGGACACTACATTGACTTACATTCATTTTATGAAGACTTACTCTGTATGTAACCCCGAAGTGCAATGAAGCCGAGTCCTCATGCAGTGACTGTGTAAATATATTTATGTCCCTACAATGTAAGTTATACATGTACACACACAGGTTATGCAGACACACTTAAGTCACAAATTTATTATAGAGAACTTCCAGAACATGGGAGCGGATGTTGACAGAGCATAATATACAGACCCAAAAGAGAGTAATATTTCCTTTTGTTTTCCACATTAGTCTTCCTCTTATTGACTGGAACAGCACGGTCCTAAAGCACAGGTTATTTACTGCTGCATGGGAATCTCATCAGAAGTCATCTGTAGTTGTAAAAAGGGGCAGGGTAAAATGTAGGTTATGGGAATTCTCTGAACTCATGTTATCAAGTTAATAATAGCCCCAGCGATACTGATCGCACTGTGAATCAACAGACAGAGACGGCCGCGTTCACCTCACAGTCGCTCACACATTTGCATTCGCAGAACATTTCAAAGAGTTGATGGGGTTGTGAAATCATTTAATCAGATTTTTCTTGCCCCTGATTCCAGTGACAGTAGAATTGATCATTTCGCAAGCGCTTGAGGTAACTTTAAACTCCTGTATAAAGTCCTCGCTTTTTAGCCCTGTTTTTCACCACAACATTAACCAGATCTCTAGTTGGAGCTTTGTCTGAGGGGATGCATACAGCATGTTATGTGCACTGATAAATGTACACCATATGCTCAACGCCATATTCCCACAAAGCTTAATGCTTCGTAAGTCTTTCAGTTTAATCTCTTTGTGCTCAGTGCAGAGACGTAGACATGTTCAGCTTTGCATGGTACAAAGAATGAATCCACGTAAAAGCACATCCATCAGTCGGCATGAACTGCATCAAAGATTGAGCTGGATTTTTTCATTAATCTACACTTACAGGTAAAACACTACCCTAAACAAGGACACACTCTTCATGAGAGACTGGACTCATCTACACAGATTTTAGTGTCTTTGATTCAACCACTGGGGGGCACAAAAGGTGGATACCCTACTCAAAATGATTTTAAAGAGAGTGTTGTCTTCTGTTGAAGCTCTGACCACACCTGCCAACACAGCTGTGACCACTCGGACCACAAACACGACAGACTGTGTGGGTGGCTGCAGCTCAGGATGGCCATTCAAGCCTCAGTTCCTCCTCTTTGTCTCCTCAAAGACACTCAAACTAAAATAGATGGTTAAAAAAAAGGAAGACAGAAATAAAATAAAATGTTACAAGACTGCAAAAATATTAGAACCCGAATATACTTAAAG
>JAVQJZ010045201.1:0-11642 GCA_036025355.1 Leiopotherapon unicolor | reverse complement strand
TTGTTCAGAGCAAAGCACTTCTTAATAATTCTTAAAAAAAGCACACCAATGATTCTAAAGTTAAAAGATGTAAACAAAATACTTCAACATTAAACCCTTCGACAGCTTACCTAAATGTTCAGGCTTCTCCAACATTACAACTGTCCAGTCAAACTCTCCTGCGATGATGTAACACTAATTGGATGTTCTATTATTCATAATGGCAGAAGTTTTTCTTGGAACTCTTTCATTAAAACACAATAGAGAAGATCGGGCGTTAGCAAAGATTTGTTAATATTTCATCAGATAGACCGTTGATGCATGTCCAATCCACAAGCACAACAACAGGCAGTTGCGGCTTGGATAAAGGCAATTAGTCTGACTTCGATAACAGACGGCCTCTACCCCCTAAAAGCTTTTCACATGTTTCTGGCATCCTCTATTCAGTGTCCCTCAATACCTCATTTCATTGCCATCGAGAGAGGAGAGAGCAGCTGAGAGAGGCGACGTAACATGCCGTGTCCCTCGTTGTGCACGTGGCTCTGGCAGACATCGCACACACACACACACACACACACAGACACACACACACCAGGATTCTTTGAGAACAATTTCAAGATCCTCCACGTTAGACCCTGATTCCCATTAAGCATTCATGATTCATCTGGATTTTATATTATAACGTTTTGAATTTTTCATGCATCTACCCCCCCCTCCACTTCCTCTCCACTTCCCGCCCCCTTTTCTGATCCGACAGAAAAAAAAAAGAGAAGAATTAATCAAACACTGTAGAGGGGAAGGAAAAAAATCCAAGGTGTCACTTTCACACACACACACAAAGAAGCATGCACTCGCAACATCACCACCTGCTTGTTACATCCAGGGTATTTTTTCTTGAAGTCAGTTCATTTATAAGGCTCCGGCTAGATGTATCACACACACCTTGGAGACACAAACACTGGGAAGAGGCATTATTAGAGGCATACAGGTGTCTTCACAGGTAGAGTGTAAGTAAGGCTGGAGAATAAAGTATGGGGTGTGTGTGGGTGCTGCCCTTTTACGTTCCCGCCTCCCCTCCCTTGGCTATTATTTCAGCTATCTTTTTGTTCTTTCTGCAGAAGGGATCATTAAACCGAAATAATTCATTTGTGAGAAAGGTCAAAGCCACAGTCTGTTGGCACCCAGATACCAGAGTTAGGAGTGGTTGCATTGAGAGAGAGAGAGAGAGAGAGAGAGAGAGAGAGAGCGAGGAGAGCAAAGGATGGAGCCATCGATTCTTCTTGTGTGTGTTTCTTTCTTTTTTTTTTTTATTGCCAACTCAGTGATTGAGGTGAGCAACCCTCTGCCTTTTGCTCGGCAGCGATGATAATCATCATCTTTAATACCTGTTATAGGTGAAGACACCGATCTTCAAGTAAATGTCACATCCACTGTTTACTGAGGCCGCTTTGTTGTTATTATGTTGCATGAGGCGGCCGACGAAGGGAGAGAGGAGCTAGGGAAGGACTGAGGAGGGAAAACAAGGAGGCGGAGGAAGAGGGCTGAAAACTGTCATCTTTTAAGTGCCAGAAATAGACACTCACTCCCTCCCCACCCCCCCACTCCCATCCAAAACTCCCTCCCCATTGTCTCTCCTCCTCCAGCCCACGTGTGCTCCCAGCTAACCGTGAAGCCAAATGCACATCCAGTCGCACAATAACAACATCCATTCTTAACAAGATTACTTCGGCAGTCCCAGTTTGGCTGATGGGACGTGTATGGGAGCAGAGGCGCGGGGATAAGCCGCCTGCAGACGCCTGCAGCATTTCACATACGCTGGGCTCTATCCATAGGAGAGGAGCTGCCTGGGGAGCTGAGCCAAACATCGAGCCCACAAGAGTACACTGGCACAGGGAGCACGAATCTTTAGCTGCCTCTGCCGCTGCTGTGGCTTATGCCCACAACTACTATGTCAGAGGCAAGGGCCAATTAGCAGGTTTCAGATAATCATAATCTTTTGATTTGAATAATCAGATTTGAATAATTGCAACCTCATTTACTGCTCCTGATGCTTGGCCAGCATTTTGACTAGAAAACAGATCCAGTTTCATAAGTAAGCAGAATGTCCAACATCAGGCTTTTGGATGTTGCCTTAATTTAGTCATCTATTCTTGTTTGTTTGGAATATGATTATACACGGGCAAGCCTTGTCTAAGAAATCAACAATCATTTAAATGTCAAGACAAAGGCCAAGAGGCTTAAGCCTGTTAAACTGCAAATTCATCTCTTGATGCTTTGAGAAAGATATAATCCAAACAAAGCAAGAGCTCCAATTTTGAAAAAGAAACTAGACTAATTTTGCCAAAGCGGCGCGCAAGCCAAGCATTTGAGGTGAACCGCTTTAATTCCTATAAATTAGTTAGAGCAAAGTTCAAGGCAGAGTGCCAGATGATTTAGCCTGCTAAGCGCTCCACCTCCGCACAGCCAGCCCAGGCCAAGCCCGGTGAGCCAGGGAGTGTGAGGGAGGCGGGAGGAGATGAGAGGAGAGGGGAAGGAAAGCAGTTAAAAGAGGGCAGGAGATGGACTTAATGAGAGGAGGGGTCTTTTCTGGATTTCCACAGGAAGAGTTTAACACCGCTGACTGACAAACACTGACATGGGAGCAAGCAAATTGCAGCGATGCAGTCCAAGGTGAAACCATAAAGGGGCCATTTGCCATGAATTAGCACTGATGTAGAAGCTCAGGAAAGTAGCCCCCGCGTGAGCTACTGACTGTACAACATGGATTTAATCAGGCTGAGCCACAGATGTGAGTGATAGCAGCAAGCTTGTTATTTTGCTTGGGGACTCTAAAGCCGTGTGAATGGATGTGCTTTCCTGTTAAATTATAATTGCAGCTGATGCATGTACACAAGAGAGCTTCCAGGGATTGCGGACGAGACGCGTCATGTGCCTCCTCACGATACACTGAACTGAAACATGATTTCGGCTCCCTTATGAAAATACTGTAAGTGATTTAATGCAGAGCAGTCGCTAGGTACATGCGAGGGGAATGACAGAACACTGTGAGCTGTGTATGCTTGCGTGCACTTTTATACGTGTGGGTGTGTTTAGAAAGACATAAAGAAGGAGAGCGTCTGAGCAACATCTCAAAAATGACATGTCTGCTGATGGTAAAATTTAAACAAACTCTACAGTACGTCTATTAAACGTCCACTGTCAGGCTGGTAAAAAAAATTACTACTATTACTGCCACGGCAATAACATTTAAGACACGAGCAATGACAATACGTTTGCTGAGAGAAGTAATAATGCCAGCGAGGGTGAGGTCACCTGTAAATGTGAAATACCACAGACTACAATTCTGCTCAAAGCACATATAGATGAGTTTAAAGAGAGGCCTTTCATAAAGATGACTGCTCAGACGCTCTGGCAAATGTTTGCAAAGATACACCCACCATAAAGCATCATGGACATACTGTATTTACTGTTGCACACATAACCCTCATGTCTAAATATACTCCATCCGAGCCTGTGTCCGCTCTCCTCATTTCAGTCTATAACACTCTCGAATGGACTACTGTACGGCACACACACACGCGCGCATACACATATACGGCTTGTTAATGGGAACCAGGACGACAACACAAAGCCATAGACAACCTGTCAAGCTCTTCGAGGGCAGCACTAATGTGATCCCACAGCTCTATCAGAGCCACCGCCGGGCCCAGTGTTTTATTACAGACCGGGAGGGACAGACAGAGGGAGAGATTGGAAAGGAAGAGAGAGACTGTGACCATGGCCCATTGATATAATGGCCCTGCCAGCATTAGTGATATACTGTACAGGTGAGCCTCGGGGAAAAAGAGGAGAGCAGGGAAAGCAGGTAGAAGCAGAGGACAGAGGCATGTTAGCATGTTTTTCTAAATTACACAAGAGGAGGGAATAGAGATCTAAGGGCTGAGAGACAGAGGAGCTGCCGCTAGACTGCAGCTCAATACGGATCTTTGTGGTGCTGCCTGAAGAGAGATTACAGAGCTGTATTCCAGGAGCTGTTGTGGGTGTGGGAAACCAAATGGAATGAAATTAAGTCCAACAAACATTGATGGGCTTTCCTTTCCTGGATTTAATGACAGCTTTTTGATTCAACCTTCTCACTATGGCACTGGAACCTGTGTCTAATTTGGGCTATATTTCAGAATTTATTATATCCGAGCCAATGCTTATAATTTATGTGTCAAATTGGCCATCAATCACTGGCAATAATTCGGCTAATATTCTCGTTAACTCCCACTCCTCAACCATCAATCAAAAGCAGAGCCAGATATCCGCTCAAATGTTGGAGCCGGAGTAAATACAGATTAAGACGGGGGGGATCCCCGCTAATCAGAGGCCACATTACCATGACTCCGGGAAGGAGAATCACATTTTGATCTGTTGTAAACCAGCACCAATAGGGCCTCTGGCAGGACCCGGGAGTCTCAGACTGCTCCGACAGCTGCATTCAGGACTCAGTCTCGCCTTAGATGTGACTCGCCCTGCCATAGCCAAACACTTGGAGAAATTTTAACAATGTCATTGTACCAAAGCCCATCGGCCCTGGAGGCAAGCTTACTCGGGCTCAAGAGTCACTCTCTCCATAATCACCCCGTCACAGAGAGAGAGAGAGAAAGAGAGAGAGAGGAAGAGAGAGGGGTGGAGGTGGAGGTGGGGGACACAGACGAGAGGCAATCCAGCCGAGCAGAAGTAGCTCGCATCAGTATTTATAGACTGATGTCCCACATCTTGTACTAGCAGTCCAAAGTGCAGAAAGCAACAAAAGCAACAAAATGGTTTGAACTGAACTCTAACTAAAAGTACCCCACATAAAGATGGCTTGGTGAAGTCCAGATCGAGGTGGTCAAAAAAGTAACTTGTGAATCTTAGCTTATATAATGGTGAGCCATGAAAATGTCCCTTTATCAGATATACCATGTGGTGTACTCAGGCACGTGCTTTTTCCAGGGAACACACTGAACAAATGAATCCAGGCTATGATCTCTTATCAGTTTCAGCTGAATGTACCTCTAAAGGGGAAAACAAGAAAGAAGAATTGAACTATTTCAGACAAGCCAGTACTAACAAAGGGTCTTCAATTTTGAGGGGACGCGGGAACGATCACTTACATTACGGGAATATCACCTCTGCTTCTAGCAAAACACCCCGCGGACCTGTATTAGACCGCCAAGCTGATGCTACCGTGGCTCCCCTTGTTGGGAATCCTGTCAAACAGCTTGTTTGGAAGAATAAAGCTTGTGTTTCTTTCCTCCAGCACATACGAAGACAAAGCCTTTTTTTTTTCCTCCTTCCGAACACATCCGCTTTCTTTGCCGAATCAATAATCAAAGCCCTTTTTTTCCTCTCTGTATTGCTGTCAGTCCTTACAATTTCACAGTTCAGCCTGAATTGATTAATATTAATGGTTGATTATCAATTCTCTTTGAGCAAAAATACATACAATGCTGTGGCGGATAAAAGTGTTAGACAAGGGGATGGGGGATCATTCAATTTACCACATCTGCACTATAATTCAGCAGACTGGAGTCTATCATTATCAATCCTCGCACACCATATGCTAAATGATTGCCGGGAAGTAAACAAGTCTAGAAAAGTTGCTTCTGAGGCTGTGAGATGTTCCAGCGCTAACTGCCATCAATCTGCCTCACACTACAAAGGAAACACATTTGATTTCTCTTTGGTGCAAACGCAGCAATTTGTCCACTGTTTGTCTTCTGTTCTAAAGCAATGTTTTGCCTTTAATGGCCCAATGTAAATGAGTTGCTTCGTTTTGTGTTTGAATAATTGAAATAGCTTTGATTGAAGAGGCAAAACATGGCTAACACCGTAGAAGGTTTGGATAGGCCCTCCGCCGAAATGAAGAAAGGTCTTCAACAAGATTACAAATACCCTCCGCACTACAGAGCCCTCATTTCATTTTAAAACCCAGGACACACTTTTCTATTATGGTTGTGCAATGGTAAATCAAGAGCTGCTTTGCCTAAAATTACCCTCTCCGTGCCTTCCAATGGTCTACATGAGAGTCTTTACCCGTTGGAGTGCTATCTCCCACTCGTTGTCAACAATGAGCAAATGCGCGTCCCCTAGCACAGTCCGTGTGAGCGATACATTCAAGCCTATCTACCTTCACACTCCATTTGCCTATTTCTATTCCTAATGACGGGTTATTTCTGAACCGTCCCTGGCTCATGATGAGTAATCCTAAAATCCCTTCCAACACCGTGTTCGTTTTAAGCTACAGCCGAGCAACAAGCTTTCACAGCTGTCTCCCCTGCTTCACTTTAGCAGGTACTGCATGTCTGCCTCCCCAACGCCAACAGGACTGACGGGGGCTGACGAACGCGCCGCTCAGTGAATCACAATGTCAAGAAACGACGCGCTGAAGAAGAACAGCAAAAGGGAAGGGTGCTGTCACGCCTTGTGGCCGTCCTTCTCACTCTTCTACGCCAACAGCCCCCTCCTCCCCCGCCCCCTTCCACCCCCCACCGCCCCCCACCCCTCCCCACCCGCCAACCGTCCTCTCCCTGCTTTCCTGCGTTTATGCTAATAGTCTCTGCCAAGAGAGAACACCAAGAATGACACACCGTTAAAAATCGATGGCACAATCTCTCTCTGTCCCTCACACAAACACTAACTCTGACTTTTATTCGCAGCATTGGTGTAGTTGAGGGGAGCCCGGTCGCAGACAAAGATTAATAATTAAACCTCGGAGTGCACCAGCAATACAAAACCACAGGATGGAAAGAGTCCAATCTTGGCCTGGACTTCCTTGATAATAGGCCCGCGACCACAGACACAGGCCACCTCACACGCAGCAGAGGAAATTGTGCAAAATACACAGAGAACTGTATGACCCATTTGAATCCCACCTCCCACCCATTTGATTCATTTTTTAATTAAGCGTGAGAAACAGAGAAAGGGGAAGAAAAGGAGACACAAGGATGGAGAGGGAGAGAGATTTATAGTTCTAAACCAACGCAGTGCCATCTTGGTTTAACATGGGACTTATCTTAGCTCTGCCAGGCACACTCATGAGCACTTAACCTTGTAGTGAACGCAACCCATCATCACCGCCTCGCAAAAGGCAGTTCTTCTTCACCAAGAGCGGCCCCCACTACCCCATGTCCAATTCTCGCATGTCCTTCAACAGGAAGATGCTTATACCTATGACGAACCTAACCTACAGTGCAGTCGAGTTTGTTGCAAAGCATTAACTGAGGCCTTGAGAGAAAGCATCCTTCACAACCAGGAACTTGGTTTTGTGCCACCAGTCCTCTGCGCACACTGCATGCTCAGGTCAGAGGAACACAGCACAGTATTCCACGAATGCCTGCTCGGCATTATGAATCACACTTCTGTTATCCGTGTTGTTAAATGTTGTATTAAATGTATTATGCTTGAGTGGCTTCTTTTTTTCTTTTTCTAAGAAACATTTTCAGGTTTCAATTTCTATAAATATATATCAATTTGCCACATGATATCTGATCTTTGATGCTCAATATCTCACAGCTGAGATCTAACCTTTAAATTCCCAGCTCAAGTATGGTCACCGTGGTCCCGGTGAGTGTTTGTTCGTTTCAGCATTCTGATGAGCAGCCATTGTCGAATCCAGCAGAGGCTGCCTAATTGACTCGCTTGAAAAATTAATGCATCACTTAACAGCATTTTTGTGTTCGTATGGTATTTAGAAAACACAGGTGCAAATCCCGCATGGTGGCAAATGTTTAATTGATGAAGCCATATGACAATGCTTGAGATCGGGGGGAAAAAACAAAAAAAAAACAAAACAAAAGAAAGAGAAATTAAAAGTCGTTTCTTGCACCATAAGTGGCATATTTTTCTTGTGCAAGAAAATGGAAGCAGCTTTTTTTTTGCTTCAGTGCCATCAGTTGCTGTATCTGAGGGGGTTGAAAAAAACATTTCAACCCCCTGCAATGGCAATATGTCATAAACAAGAAAGGCATACCCACCAATTATCAAATATTAGGCACTGAAACATTGTTTGCAAAAGCTATTACTGACCAAGATCAAATATTATGCTTGATGGCCCGCATTCCTGCCCATGCCAGAGTGGCTGGGTGCATATTCTGGGGGAGGGATGTGAGCGTGGCTGCCAGGCTGACTCTCCCCAGGTGAGTCCCAGCAATGAGCTGTGAACAAGCTGCTTTGGCTGGGCTGGCCAGAAGCCTTCTCCTCCCCTGAAACCTGCCTGACACTTCCACACAGGCCAGGGAGCAGGTGGCCCTTAGCCGCAGGATTAGCCTGCAGTTCTGTTCATCACAGAGCTGCAACGGAAAAAAGTAACATAACTAAAATAGCCCTCTCTTATCCATGTTGTACACAGTGTGTGACGCATACCCTTACAGGGATAAGTGGGGGCGAACAAGGGGGATTTAAATTAAAATGAAAAAAAAAGAGAGACATCCTTTCTTGTACATCTGTATTTTACATGGTAACTGTGGTAAAAAAGTAACATGAAAATCTGTAGGACTGCTACACACTATCTCGTATTTCAAGGACATCCAACACAGCAAAAAAAAAAATGTCGCCACTATTATTTGATGGGAGTTTAATTATTTCCAACAACATTTGGTGATCTCCCCTCGCCTCCCTCTCTCTCTCTCTTGTCCCCGTATCTCTGCTTCCCCTTGACAACTAAAACCCTCCCACTGCCCATGGGAAAAAAAAAAAATGGAGGGAGCATTCAAATGGCCGAATTAATGTTTCCACACGATAAGCGAGCTTAATATAATGCTGACAATCACAGCACTCACCCTGCCAACTAGAATTGGATCGGGTCCAGAAAATTCCTCCAGCACAAACATTTGATTCCAAACCCATCCTCTCTTGGCGCGGCTCAGTAATCTTTGTCCTTCGCCAAGACCGCTTGCCACCGCTGCGGACCCACCAGTTTGTGTACTTTTGGACTGGCCTATGATAGGAGTCATGGACACGCAAGGAACACAAGTAATCCACACCAGCAGCAAGGACATCCACAGATCCATGAGCATCTCCTCGGACCGCTTTGGCATCCTGTCGTTGTGTGTTTTGTTTTTCTTTTGTTGTTTTGTTTGTTTTGTTTGTTTGTTTTATGAGGTTCTTCTCTCTCGATCTCTCGCTTGCAGCTCCTCTCTTCAGATCAACAGCTCCTTCTTAGATAACAAGAAAAGGTTACTTGTGTCCTCTTTGAACGGCAGAGCTTGCATTCATGGTGTGATAAAGGTCACTTGCATGGCTTGGCATGCCTCCATAGCAGTTGGTGAGGGGGTGAGGCGCACAGCACAGCATCCATTTGGCTTTATTCCGAGGGGGAGACCTGCAGGGGAGCAATCACAGTTTGTTAGTTGTCTTTTACTCTTGTGAGGAGTTGTCAGGAGGTGGGGAAGAAAGACGGAGACAGGCACAAGAAAGTGGAGTCAAATAAACATTTTGAACAAATCGGACGAGACAGCTGGAAAAAGAGATGGAAGAAAAATCTGCTCGCAAGAAAAACAAAAAGATTTTTAAAAGGGATAAAAAAAAAGAAACAAATTCTTATTTTAGAATAAGAAGTCAATCTGTCACTTTATTATTACAAATGCTCTATCTGTAGAAACAGTGACCCTTTATTCGAATCTTGTTTTCACATTATCCTGCTTCAGTTGAACAACAAATGGGTATGTCTGCACTCTGAGGCTATTCAGCCCACAACATCAGATTGCCTTGTTTTAATCTGTTGTTCTGGGGATTATCCTGGAAAGATTTTGAGCAATTACATCTTCCTCATCATGAATGTTTTGGCAATATATTTCGTGGGGAAATATTGTTGTTGGCTCCAATCGCATTCCTTGAACATCTGTGCACACATGCATGCAGCAGTGTCCGCGTCTGATAGAGAGGGTCGCTGCAGGTGAGCTCCACAATGTCAACATCGCTGCAGCTCACTGATATCATACTAATCCAGATGAGATAATTGTGAGGGTATTTAGAAACATGTTTAATCATTCAATTGAACATGTGATAAGAGTTTGATGAGCATGGATGTTGACTTTTCCTCATTTAAGAGTGGATAAAACCCAATGAAATTGAACAGAGTGACAAAATTGAAAAAATAAAATATAAAGCATGGAGCCTAATGTTCATTTTTGTTCTCACATCCATTTAACCAGCTCATCTGTCCCAGTGTAAAACACACAGATCCATTGTTCACCAGTATGCAAATTCAGAGAAATGAAAAAAAATATTATATTAATATAAAAAAAAAGCACAGCCACAGAAGTGTTGGCTTTGAGTTGTTCTCAGATAGATCTGATGCAGGTGGACACGCTCTCACAGCACGGAATGGCTCGCTTCCAGCACAGTGTCACTGTTAGTTGTGGTAACTTTTCCTCCACACGCAGCAATGTCGGTCATAAGCTGCGCGGCTCCAGCAAACCAATTCCAAGGACAATAAGCTGTAACATATTCCACCTGGAGCCAACTGCAACATCATAAAGTGTGAAAGTGATCCGAGTTACTGTGACACTTCGCGACAGGAGGCACTAACCCGGAGACTGAAAGATGCAGGACCAGGTTAAAAATAATTAAAAAGAATTAAAAAAGAGAAAGGGGGGGGGGGGGGACAGATAGAAGAGGAGATGGTAAACATGCAAAAACAGAAAATGACAGCCTATATGCAATTTATCCTTAAATAACTGACATGAAATAGAGATTTTCTTTTCTTTTTTAGTGCATCTGAAGTCACTGTGGTGCGTGACTGGGCAGGCTGTTTCAGCACCACGGGGGCAGGACAGCTCCCGAGAAAAAAGCAGCCGGTCCAGACAGCTCGGCTGAGGACGGAGCTGTCCAAGGTAGACACCTCCGCATTTCTAATTATTTTTTTAATTTATCCAATTTGCAGCCGCCGATCTAACAATCAAATAAAAAAAACACGAGCCAGCCCACAAAGTTTGGAGCCGCTCTGCGCCCTTTCACGCCTCTACGATAGTCTGCAGCGCAAAAGCCCGATGGCTGCGAAATTGGCCCCTCTCTGTCTCTCTCTCTCTGAAGTTTCACCCGGAGAGGAGACGGTCTGCGGTCGGTCCGAGCTCAGCGCGGTCAAGCGCGGCACCGGAGCGCGTAAACGGTCCCGTTAACGGAAAGAGAGAGAGAGAGAGAGAGAGAGAGAGAGAGGGAAAGAGAGAGAGGCCGTGTGAAGCCGAGAGAGCCAAGTGACATGTGAAGAAAGACAGGCAGCCTGAGTTGCAGATCTGTCTGTGGAGTCGGTGCCATCTGTAAATGTGCTGGGAAGAAAACCCGCACCGTGTCCCCGCGATGGGGAAGGAGACGTCCGGTTGAAGCGCTGCGCCTTGAACGCCGCTGCCAGCCGGTGAGACCTGTTAAAAGGTTTATTACAAATCAGGGCATGTACTTACAAGTGAGACTTGCATCCTTTTCCGCTGCAGCATCATTTCACCCTCTCTTTTCTCTCTTTCTCTCTTCTCTCTCTCTCCCTTCTCCCTCGCAAAAAAAAAAAAAAAAAAAGTCCAGCGCGTTTCATTCGCGGCGGCGGGAGGATACGGTTTTAGGCGATAGGCTGCAAAAAAAAAAAAAAAAAAAAAAAGAAAGAAAGGCAGAAAGAAAGAAAGAAAGAAAGAAAGAAAGAAAGA